>OY728150.1:331733322-331967801 GCA_963277665.1 Viscum album | reverse complement strand
CATCTCCACCCCTCTTCGTAAATGGATACCTATGTGAGCTGAGTCTTGAATTTAAATCATTATCTTCGATGTGATTGACTTGATATCCTGTGTGGATTGGATTATTATTTCTTGTGTGGATTGGGTCATACTTTCCTATGTGGATTATGTTTTACTTCCTGAGTGGACTAGATTGTACTTAAGCTCGTGAGTTGGAGATGAACTGGATTTGATGACTTAGGTATATGTATGGGCATATACCTAAGTATTGTTGGATGATACTTCATGATTTTATGTTTTCTGTGTGTTGTTTATCCTTTGTGGATTCAGGGAGACCTTCGGGGGTCTCGGGGTCCGTACTTAGTATCGCATACTCACCCCTGCACGAACTTCACCAGAACTACGTTGTGTTGGTTGAAAACGAAGGACATCACTGATCGTGGTTGAGGCTTGTAGAGCTGGACGGTACCCGGAGGAGGATCTCATGATGAGTCGATACCCAGAGGTGGATATCACATCGAGTCGGTACCCAGAGGAGATGGAAGGACGTGGAGTGCTGAGGAGGAGATATGTAACTACCCTTCAGGTAGGAAGCCGAAGGACGATCCAGGAGCAGCTTGTCACCATTTAGCTGTTGTCCTTGATTTGTACTTTACATTCAGTTGTAGCTGTACCTTTCTTTTGTGCTTGTATTTCTGGCCCCTTGTACTTTCAGCACTTATTTTCTGTTTTCAATTTACATAGTGTTTACTTCAGTTTGTGTACTCTGTTGTGTTTGTTTTCTTTTATAAAGGCAATACCTCCCCTTTTATTGGGATTTATTCCTTTGGTGCTAGTCATCGTCCCTTGGCCTATGGAAGGCGGGCTTGGGGTGGTCATGACACGGGTCCCGAGGACGGGTCATGACAGATGTCAGGGGGTATGGGTGTCCAGGGGGTGGGGGTGTCTGGGGTGATGGGGGGGTGTGCAGGGTGTGGGGGTTGGGAAGGGGGAGGATGAGCTATCTAAGGGGTTGGGGCTATTAGAGGGTAGGGGGTGTCCATGGGGTGGGTGCTTTGTCCACAGGGATCGAGGGAGGGGTACTCTATGGGGTTACCAGGTGTCCAGGGGGGCTGTACATAGGGGTGGTAGGGAAATCCATGGGGTAGGGGGTGTCCAATGGGTAGGTGGGGGGGAGGGGGTGCTGTCAAGGGGGTATGGGTGTCGTATAAGGGGTACGGGTTTCCAGGGGGTGGGAGTGTCTGGGGGGATGGGGGGTGTCTAATGGGGTGGATGAGCTGTCCACAGGGGGGGGTCTATCAAGGGGTACGGGTGTCTATGTGGGTGGGGGTGTTCTTGGGGATGGGGGTGTCCGGGGGGTGGGGGTGTCCATGAGGGGTGGATGAGCTATCCATGGGGTTGGGGTAGTGTTCGGGGGTGGGGGTGTCTAGGGGGTCGGCGAGCTATCCATAGGGGGGTGTTGTCTAGGGGGTATGGGTGTCTAGGGGGGTGTATGGGGGGTGTCCGGGGGTGGGGGTGTCCATGGGTGGTTGATGAGCTGTCCACGGGGGCGGGAGGGTGGGGGGTTGTCCAGGGGGTACGAGTGTACAGGGGTGGGGTTTTCTTGGGGGGGAAGTGGGTGTCCATGAGGTGGGGGTTTCCACGGGGTGGATGAGATGTCCGTAGGGTTGGGGGGTTGTCCAGGTGGTAGGGGGGTGTCTATGGGGTGGTTTGGTTGTCTACAGGGGTGGCAGGGTTGTCTAGGTGGTACTATGTGTACAGGGGGTGGGGGCTGTCCATGGAGGTGGGTGGGGCTATCCATGGCATGAAGGGAGATTCTCTCTAAGGGGTATGGTTGTTTAGTGGGTTGGGAGTGGCTGGGGGATCGGGGTGTCCGGGGGTGGGGGTGTCCAAGGGGTGGACGAGCTATCCACGGGGGGGGGGGGGGGGGGGGGTGATGTCCAGAGAGTACGAGTGTCCATGGGGGTGGAGTGTCTAGGGGGATGGGGGTGTCCAAGGGGTGGGGGTGTCCAGGGGGTGGATGAGCTGTCCCATGGGGTTGGGGGGGGGGGGCGTCTATGGGGTAGGGGTGTCTATGGGGATGTGCAGGTTTTCCATAGGGGTGGAAGGGTTTTCCAGGAGGTACAAGGTGTCCATGGGGTGGGGGTTGTCAATGGAGGTGGCGGGGATTTCCATGGGGTTGGGGGTGTCCAAGAGGGATGGGGTGTCCAGGGGTGGGACTGTCCGGGGGTATGCGGGTTTGGGGGGTGTAGGGGGGTGGATGAGCTATCCATGGGGGGGGGTGCTGTCGAGGGGGTACGGGTGTCCAGGGGGGTTGTGGTGTCCGGGGGGATGGGGGTGTCCCGGGGGTGGAGAGTGTCCAGGGGGTGGATGAGTTGTCCACGAGGTTGGGGGCTGTCCAGGGTGGGTAGGTGTGTCCATGGGGGTGGGAGGGTTGTCTACGGGGGTGGTGGGGTGGTCTAGGAGGTACAAGGTGTCCGGGGTGTGGGGGAGTCCAGGGAGGTGGGTGAGCTGTCCATAGGGGGTGTGCGGTCCAGGGGGGTACGGATATCCAGGGGTGGGGGTGTCCAGGGGGTGCGGGTGTCTGTGGGGGGTGCAGGTGTCCAGGGGGTGGATGAGTTGTCCACATGATTAAGGGGTTGTCCAGGGGGTCAGGGGTGTCCATGGGTGTGCGCAGGTTGTCCACGGGGGTGGCTAGGTTATCTTGCGCGTTGAAGGTGTCCTGGGAGTGGGGGGTTGTCCATGGGTGTGGAAGGGTTGTCCCTAGGTTAGGGGGTGTCCAGGGGGTGGGAGTGGGTGGGGGGAGGGGGCGGTTGCTGTCCAGGGGGTACAGGTGTCCAGGGGGTGGGGGAGTCTAGGGTTGGGGGTGTCTGGGGGTGGGGGAGTCTAGGAGGGGTGGACGAGCTATCCATAGTGGGGTGTTTTCTCGGGGGTATGGGCGTCCAGGGGGTGGGGGTGTCTGGAAGATGAGGGGTGTTTGGGGCGGTGGGGGTGTCCATTGGGAGTGGGATGAGCTGGCCATGGGGTTGGGGGGCGATCCCGGGATAGGGATGTTCATGGGGGTGGGCGGGTTGTCCATGGGGTGGCGGGGTTGTCCAGGGGGTATAAGGTGTTCAGGGGGTGGGTGGCTGTCCATGGGGGTTGTGGGACTGTCCATGGGGTAGGGGGTGTCGAGCAGATGGGTGGGGAGGGGGGGGTACTATCCAAGGGGTACAAGTGTGCATGGTGGTGGGGTGTATGGGGGGATGGGGGTGTCTGGGGGTGGGGGGTGTCTAGGGGGGTGGACGAACTGTCCATGGGGGTGGGGGTGCTTCCATGGGGGTACGGGTGTCCAAGAGGTGGGGGTGTCCAGGGGTATGGGGGTGTCTGGGAGGTGGGGGTGTCTAGGGGGTGGGCAAGTTGCCCACGAGTTTGGGGGATGTCTAGGAGTTAGGGGTTTCCATGGGGGTGGGAAGGTTGTACATGGGGGGTGGTGTGGTTGTCCAGGGGGTAAAAGTGGTCCAGGGGTTGGGGGCCTATCCACGGGGGGTGGTGGTGCTTTACATGAGTTAGGGTTTGTCTAAGGGGTGGGGTGGCTATCCACGGGGGTTGGAGGGATATACAGGGGGTACAGGTGTCCAGGGGGGTACTATCCAGGGGGTATGGGGGTCCAGGGGGTACGGGTGTCCAGGGGGTAGGGGTGTCTAGGGGTATGGGGGTGTCCAGGGGTGAGGGGTGTCCATGGGGTAGATGAGCTGTCTACGGGTGGAAAGGGGGGTGTGTTCTCCAAAGGGTACGGGGTGTCTAGGGGGTGGGGTGTCCATAGGGAATGGGGGTTGGGGGTGGGGTTTTCCAGGGTTGAACGAGCTATCCATGGGGTTGGGGGCTGTTTAGGGGGGTAGTGGGTGTCCATGGGGGTGGGATGGTTTTTCACTAGGATGGAGGGGTTGTCCAGAAGGTACAAGGTGTCCAAGGAGGTGGAGGCATTCCATGGGGGTGGAGGGGCTGTCCATGGGGTAGGGGCTATCCATGGGGTGGGAGGGATATCCACGGGGTTGGTGGGTGTCCACAAGTGTGGAAGGGCTTCTAGGGGGGTAGGGGTGTCCAGGGGGTGGGCAGACTGTCCACAAGACTGGGGGGTGTACATCGGGGTACAGAGTGTCCAGGGGGTGGGGGGTGGGGCTGTCTGGGGGTGGTGGGGGTGTCCAGGGGGGTGGGCGAGCTTTCCACAGGGTTGGGGATGTCCAGGGGTAGGGGTGTCTAAAGGGGTGGGTGGTCTATCCATGGGGGTGGAAGGGCTATCAATGGGGTATGGGGTGTCAGGGGGTGGGTGGGCTGTCCACAGGGGTGGAAGGGCTGTCCAGGGGGTTGGGGTGTCTTGGGGGATGGCTGTCCATGGGGTTGGGTGGGATTTCCAGGGGGTACGGTTGTCCAGGAGGGTGGGCGGGCTATCTATGAGGGTGGTGGGGCTTTCCAGGGGTACTGTGTGTCCAGGGGGTGGGCGGGCTATCCACTAGGGTGGAAGTGATAACTAGGGGGGTAGGGTTTGTGTAGGGGGTGGACGAGCTTTCCATGGGGGGAGCTGTCCAAGGGGGGTGGGATGTCCAGGGGTGGGGGCTCTCCACGGGGGTGGGGGTGTGTCCATGGGGGTGGGGGTCCAGGGGGGTGGGGCTTGTCTTGGGTGTTGGGGTGCTGTCCGAGGGGTCGATGTGTCCAGGGGTGGGGGTGTCAGGGTGGTGGGGGTGTTCAGGGTGTGGGGGTTGTCCAGGGGTGGTCAGGCTGTCCATGGGGGTGGGGGTTTTCCAGGGGGTACAAGCTATCCACGGGGGTGGGGGCTATCCATGGGGGTGTGACTGAGAGCTATGATATTTAATTGGATTTTCATTCATGTTATGAGAGAAAAAATGCTGGGTGTTAAAGATTAGAGAAGTACTTTTTATTGAAAATCCAATTTTATAGGATTGGTGACTTGATAACATGATGGTATCAAGTTTTAAATTGAAAAACTGTTGGGGTATTGTATTCTGGTGGAAGGGAATATGGGTCAGTGAATATTTATTGGTAGTTATTAGGAATGATTTGATGTGTGGTAATGAGTTTGTAAGTATTTTAATCATCGTGGATTGATGATTAAGGGTTTTTTCCTATAGGAAGTTGTATAGATTCCTCGATAGTTTTTTTCATCATAACAAGTATTAAATTTTGGATGTCATTCGAAGGTGAAGTCTAGATAGAATCACTGTTCATTTAATACATGGAGATGTGGGCTTATGAATATGGGTTGTGCATATAGTAGTAGGTCCCTGGTCTAAATGGATATATATGGAGATTTTTTCCTCCCCTAGTCTCTATATGAAAGGATTCGAAAAGGATCCCCCCCACCATCCAATGATATATTATTTATTGAAAAATGTGTTTTCGGAGAATCAATTCATTATATATAGTTGATGTCACTTTTATATCATGTGATTCCTTATTCATCAAGATGACTATACAAGAACCAAAACCAAAGAGGCCTCAGACCCTATCCAAATATCTAGAAGTGATGACCTTCCCAGTGCTTATGGAGAACTATGGAAGTGATGACTTCCCAACTGCATAGCCCCCTCCCCACCTTACCCCCCACAGACAGCCCTTGAACAACCTCCCCCCTTCCCACCCCCCTCCCCACCTGCACACTGCACATCCCCCCACCTGCACACCCCCACCTAAACACCCCCCCATCCACCACTACACAACCCCCCCCCCAATTGATCAGCCCCCCTCCCCCACCCCCACCTGCACACCCCCCCCCAACCATAGCTGTACATCCCCCCCCCCCTACACCCCCCACTTTCACAACCCCACCTCCCCCCACCCGCACCTTCACAGACCACCCTGTCACCCAAAGCTGTACAACCCCACCTCTCACCCAACATGATCTCCCCACTACACACCCCCCTACCTGCACGTCCCCCCCACCTGCACACCCACACCTACACCCCCACCCACTACACCCCCACCACCTGCCCCCCCCCCCACTTTCATAGACCCATCCCTTGACCCCCATTATCACAACCCACCTCCCCACCCCCACCCTCCACTTGTTCACCCCCCCACCCACCTCACCCCTAAAAACTACCCCTGCACACCCCCTACCGCCCCACCCCCCACCACACCTCACCTCTATCTGCACAACTACTCTAACCATCCGCAATTCCCTTTGTATGGTTCACTAACTCTACAAACTCTACAAAGTAGTGGCTATAAATACTTAAAATAAAGTTGACTCACAAAATCTGACTCACAAAACCAAAAAAGTTGATGTGTAGAACAAAAACAAAAGACACATAAAACTGCAATTATTGGGTATACCATACCACACAAACCTCTTGTTTAGTCCAAATAAAAACATAAAACAAAAACATCGATGGAAAACATTGAACCTAAGGTACCAATTACAAATTTAAAGTGTAGAACAAAACTACTTTCTGAATGAAGGGTGGAATAATTTTTTGAGCGAGCGAGCTCTGTTTCTCAGCTTTAATTCTGCAATCAGGAGGATGGGAGATTGGGTATGCCAACAATTTTATGGGAAAATTTTACCAACGGTTTTTTCAGACCATTGGGAAACGTAGTCTTTACCAACGGTTTAAAAATCCGTTCGTAAAGGCTTCCTAAACCTCACACATATCCCAATAGTTTTATC
This sequence comes from Viscum album, assembly GCA_963277665.1. NCBI lineage: Eukaryota > Viridiplantae > Streptophyta > Magnoliopsida > Santalales > Viscaceae > Viscum > Viscum album. The sequence goes on along the minus strand of OY728150.1, from coordinate 331,961,155 downwards.
AACCTATTGGATAAAAATAATCTAAAAAACTCTATTCCAATATTTTATTGAAACTTTTGGGTAATGACCTCTCAACATACCAACTAAAATAGTTTAGTCAAACCTTTGTAATTTTTTTTGTTATATCCTCCATTTCTATTAGTGACAACGTCTCTTTTTCTTTCATATACAATTTAATGTGGTATTTATTGAAAATTTAAATACTTTTTTATTATCTCTATTTTAGTTGGTAATAATACTATATTATGAATATATTATTAATGGGTTACCTCTATCCCCTATCTATTTAATGTTTTCTAAAACCATGTTGCATAGCCATTACGTAGAAGAAATATCATCTCAAATTTCATCTCTCTTTTTCTCAAGAAATTATCTTATTTTATTTATGTAAATACCAGAACCTATTTAACTTATAGGGGTATTCATAAAAAAAATGATATATTTGATTATTGAATTTACGTACATGAAACCTTATTTCCTTTTTATGGGTTTTAAATGAAATAACAATTATGTTTTTAAGAATTTTTAAAAAGTCATGATTTTGATATGAAACACATTTCATTTATTTGATTTTGGTTATTTATCAAATGTTTTATTATGATCTATGTATCTCACAAGAAAAGAAATACATATTAATGTTTAACACTAAGATCCATCCAATGAATTTGGTAAAAAAGTAATCTCTTCATATGACATGTTTTATGATGCCTTGGTGAATAAACTTGGAACATTTTTTGACACCTTGGGGATGGAACATAGTGATATACTTATGAATGTCTAAATTAAATATTGTATCAACATTTTCATGATATTATTAAAGTTATTATTTCTATTATATTTCTATAAATCATTTCTTTATGATATTCCTCATGGTATTATTGATATCTCTAAAGTACACATATAAATTATTTCACATGTTTTCTCTTTCTAGAAATTCTTCTTACCCTTTCCTTTATTATTTGTCTCCAACATATGAGATGTATTTAGGGTAATTAAGATGAACTTTTAATGAATATTTTCAAGGATATCAAAATAATTTTATATTTTTTTATTATATACCTTTTTTCCAGAAACTACAAATTAATGATCCTATTTTTTAAAAATGAAATTGAAAGTTATGAAATAAAAAGGCGAATTGGTGTCTAGGGGGTATGGGTGTCCTGGGGGTGGGGGTGTCTTGGGGATGGGGATGTTCGATGGGTGGGGTGTTTCCAAGGGGATGGACGAGCTATCCATAGGGTTGGGGGCTGTCTAGGGGGAAAGTGGGTGTCCATGGGTGTGGGAGGGTTGTCCACGATGGTGGTGGGGTTGTCCAGGGGTTACAAGGTGTCCAGGGGTGGGGGCTGTCCATGGGGGTGGAAGCATGTCCGTTGGGTAGGGGTGTCCATGGGTGGGTGGGAAATACACATGGGTGGGAGGGGGGTTGTCCATAGAGGTGACGAGGATTTCTAGGGGGGGCGCGGTGTCCAGGGGGGTGGGCAGGATTTCTACAGGTGTGGGGGGCTGTACGGGGGGGGGGATGGGGTGTCAATAGGGTGGGGGAGTTCGGGGGGATGGGGGTGTATGAGGGGTGGGGGTGTCTGGGGGTGGTGGGGTCTCCAGGTGTGGGTGAACTATCCACGAGGTTTGAGGGCTGTCCAGGGGTAGGGGTGTCCAAGGGGTGGGCAGGATGTCCATAGGGGTGGAGGGGCTGTCCAGGGGGTTTGTGGTGTCTAGGGGGTGGGGGGCTGTCCACGGGGGTGGAGAGGCTATCCAGGGGGGTTGGGGTGTCTAGGGGGTGGTCTATCCATGGGGTTGGGAGGTTTTCCAGGGGTAGGGGGTTTCCAGGGGTGGGTGGGCTGTCCATGGGGGTGGCAGGGCTGTCTAGGGGTACGATGTGTCCAGGATGTGGGCGGGCAATCCGTTAGTGGAAATGTTGTCTAGGGGGTAGGACTGTACGGGGCGGGAGTGGGGGGGATTTCCATGGGGGTGGGGGGGTGGCTGTCCATGGGGGTCGAAATGTCTAGGGTGGGTGGGTTTTCCACGGGGGTGGGAGTGTGTCCATGGGGATGGGGGTGGGGGGATTTCCAGGGGGGTTGGGGACTATCTAGGGGGTCAGGGGTGTCTAGGGGTGGGGGTTTCGGGATGGGGGTGGGTGTGTTCGGGCTTTGGGGGTTTCCAGGTGTTGTCGGGTTGTCCACGGGAGTGGGGGTTGTCCAGGGGGTACGGGATATCCATAGGGGTGGGGGATATCCATGAGGGTGTGACTGAGATCTATGAGATTTAATTGGGGTTTCATTGATGTTATGAGAAACAAAAGATCGGGGTTAAGGATTATAGTAGTATTTTTTAGTGAAAATCCAATTTGGTAGTATTGGTGACTTGATAACATGATGGTATCAAGTTTTAAATTGGAAAATTTGGGGGCACTAGATTCTTGTAGAAGAAATATGGGTTAGTGAATATCTATAGGTAGTTATTATAAGTGATTAGATATATGGTAATGAGTTTTTAAGGATTTTCATCATCACAGCATGATGATTAATGGTGTTTTCCTATATGAAGTTGTATGGATTCCTCAATATTTTTTCATCATAACATTAATTGAATTTAGGATGTCATTAGAAGGTGAAGTCAAGATTGAATCACTATTCATTTAATACATGGAGAGGTCGGATTATGAATATGGGACATGCATATGGTAGTAGGTCCCTCTGTCTGCACACCCCCCACCTGCATAGCCTACCCCCCACCTACACACCCCCACCTCAGCTCTTCCTGCACCACTAATCTAACTGATCCCAATCCATTCATATGGTTTAGAAACTCTACAAAGTAGTTGCTATAAATACTTCAAACAAAGTTGACTCACAAAATCATACCCACAAAATCATGACAGTTGAAGTGTAGCACAAAAATATAAAACAAGTAAAATTGAAATTATTGGCTATAGCATACCGCGCGGACCTCATGTTTAGGCCAAATCAAAGCGTACAAAAAAATAGATGTAAATCTTTGAACCTAAGGTACCACTTACAGATTTAAAGTGTAGAATGAAAAAAACATTCTTATTGATGGGTGGAATAATTTTCTGAGCGAGAGAGCTCGGTGTCTCATATTATGGTATGAAATTAGGTGGATGGGAATTGGGGTTGACGGAAATTTTATAGGAAAAAGTTCCCAATGGATTTTTAAAACTGTTGAGAAAGGTATGCTTTACCAACAGTTTGAAACCACATTGGTAAAGACTTCTTAAAACTCACACATATCCCAATGATTTTATCAAATTGTTGGTTAAGACTCATCTAAAACTATTTATTCCAATGGTTTATTGAAACTGTTGGGTAAAGACCTCTAAAAATCCTTACCACAATAGTTTATGAAAACCGTTGAAACTTTTTTTGGTATATCCTCCATTTCCAGTAGTGATAACTTCTCTTTTTCTTTCAAATTCACTTTATAGTGGTATTTATTGAAAATTTAAATACCATTTTCTTATCTATATTTTAGTTGTTAATTATACTATATAATGACTCTATTATTAATGGGTGACCTATGTCCCCACTCCTTTTAATGTTTTCTAAAACCATTTGCATAGCCATTTTGTAGGAAAAATTTCGTCTCAAAATTTCTCCCTGTCTTTTTCTCAAGAAATTCTCTTATTTTATTCATGTAAATAAACAAACATATTTAACTTCTAGGGGTACTCATAAAGATATAAAAAATAATATTTTTGATTCTATAATTTACATACATGAAACCATCTTTCCTTTAATATGGGTTTTAAATGAAATAACAATTATGTTTTTAAGCATTTTTAAAAAGTCACGATTTTGATATGAAACCCATTTCATCTATTCTATTTGTGTTATTTATGTAATTTTTTATTATGATATAAGTATCTCACATGAAAATAAATACATATTAATGGTGAACCCTGAGATACCTCAAATGCATTGGGTAAACAAAATTAATCTCTTCATATGACAAGTTTTATGATGCCCTGCTGAATAACGTAGGTAATTTTTATGACACCTTGGGGATGAAACATGGGGATATACTTATGAATGTATACATTAAATATTTTATCAACATTTTCAAGTTATGATTCATGATTTTATTGATATTTTATTCCTAATTTATCATTCCTTTATGATATTCCTCATGTTCTTATTGTTATCTCTAACATTCACATATAAACGGATACACATGTTTTCTTTTACTGGAAATTATGCTTAACCTTTCACTTGATATTTGTCTCGAAGTTATGAGGTTTATTAAGTGTACTTGGGATGAAATTTAATTGATTATTTTCAAGGGTATTGAAATAATTTTATATTTTTTCATTTATTATGTACCTTTTTTCCAGGACACTAGAAATTAAAGATCTTATGTTTGTAAAATGAAATGAAAAATTATGAAATAAAAAAAGTGATATTCCATATAGACACTTCTGATTGGTTTAAATTTTTTCTATAATTTAAAACATTTAAAAATAATCATGATCTCATATTCTGGAAACTCTTAATGGAATTAAACATGACCTCTTCTAATACATTACCCATCATTAAATTTTATAAAATAAATTTATAACATGGTATGGGTACAAAAAGATATCTAATTGATATTAAAAAAGGGTAATGAATTAGTCCAGTGAAGAAAACATAAAATCCATGAAATTCCAATTCATGAAAATATAAAATCATACACATTAAGGTAAATATCATTCCTTAAATCGACTATTTATTTTAACTTTTGAAAAGAATTTATTTCCATGAAAACTCATTTGAATGAATAGAAATTTCTTGTAGGTTCCTTGGGACAAAATATTATAGAACCCTTATAGAACCCTTTAAAATTGGAATAACAATACGAAAAACATCCAGTATAAATATCAATATAATATAATCATTACCCAATGCATTGGAGCGATATATGGGATCACCCATAATATAATATATTACGGTCTCACTTGGTGTTATCTGTAAGCACCCATCATTCACTACAACAAAAAATATAATATTAGAAGTAGTTATTGAAATGGGGTTATGCACAACCCCTTTTAGGTTAATTTTCATTATAAATAGAGGGTTGTTTGAACAACCCCCCTGAAATTTTCAAATTTAGAGGGGGTTATGAGTCCACTTTAAGTCAATTTTATCTATAAATTAGAGAGGGTTATGTGAAACCCTCACTAATCATAAAATTTAGAGGGGGGGGGGGGGTTGAACCCCCAATAACATCATACATTAAAAGGGGGTGTTGAACCCCATATAAATTTTTTAAAATTAGTTTCTCAAAATTGTGGTAATATTTTATTGGTGGTTTTGAACCCCATCTAATTTATAAAAATAGAGGGGTTCATAATCACCTCTAATCAGTGAGATTAATGATTATTCACAACCCCCAATAATATCATAAATTTGTGGGGGGTTCAAAACCCCCTATAAAATATAAAAATAAATTGGGTTCAATACCACCTCTATTATCATAAATTATAGTGGGTTCAAAACCCGTTATAATGTCTTGAAATTAGTGGGGTTAAAACCCCCCTCTATTGTATGAGATTAGAGGGGGTTATGAAGCACCACTCTTTGAAAAAACTACATATATGTATAATTAAAACACTATATATAATTATATTTAAAGACATTATATTTAAATATAATATAAATATTTATATGATTTTATTTTATTGATAAACTTTTCCAAGTTTATTATTAATTTCATTTCACCTTTTAATATGTTATATTCAATTACTTAATCGATTTATTTTAAGTCGAGTGTTTTGATCATATTTGTCTTATAGGTCAAAACTGACATTGGTGGGATGACATATGTCAATGAGGTCATTATTTAAACATATCCATAATAATAATAATCACATAATAATAATATTTGTACATAAATATCATTTTCATAACTATTCATGCACTGTGGTTGGGAAAAATGAAAAAATCATAGAGTCATGGAGATGGTTGGTTGTACATACACAAGAGTAACGTTCCCATTCTCCAATGATCATTATGGGAAGAAGTCAAGTAAAATTCATCATTATTGGATAAAACTTATATAATAAATACAGTATTATTTAATTATATATACTTATAAATTTCATTGTTGTGATTTGGTGACTAAAAAAGAAGAATCACATCTCTTCGAAGAGGTTGTAGTCCACTGCTCCACAAGCAACATTAAAACTTTTTCAGTGAGTAAAAATGTAAGAGAAAAATGATATATTATATTTACAGAAATATAATAATTTAATGAATATAATAATTATTTCATGTAATACATTATTCATAGTAGTTTCATTTATTACCTTCTATGTAACCGGTTAGTGAATATTGATTCACATTTTGAGGTAGTAGTTTGTCGTATGCAAGAGAAACATTATCTTATCCCCCACGGTATTAAATGTAAAAAAATGATTATATATGATATAATGAATATAGAGGTATAATAAAGTTATATATATCATAAATATAATATATAAATAGTTCTTCCATCATTATGTTGAACCATGATATTTGGTAATAGAAAGATGAATGAAATCATTTTGCAAGGCGGTAGTCTTCCAAACAGACAAAAGATGGTTTTGACGCCCACTTAATAGAAGTGTGTGTCTTTAAGTGATAAAATTAACATAAAATAAAATCACTATATTTATGCTAAAAATTTTATAATATAATTATGGTATATATATTACCTTATGCTTCCACAGTAAGCTTCTCTTTGAATAATATAGTAGCGTATATTGTACGCAACTTCGAGTTCTAACACACACCACAACCAATCAAACTAGCCATTATGAATAGTAATACCCACTTTTTTAATTTTTTTTAATTTTATCATTCAAAATGGACTTCATTTTTAGATTTTGAATATCGAAATTATCTCAGTGTAAAATTTTGGTACTTTTCTGATAACTTTCATATTTTGATGAATAGTGATAATTACTAAATTTTAATTAAAAACAACTTTTTAAATCGAAATAATTAACAGTGATAAATTATGAATTTGAGTGGTTTTAAAGTATATATAAAATATATTTTTACCATTTAATACAATTTTGGTCATTGGATGTAATTTAACATTTAATCCAGACAAAAACAAGTGTCAATCTTTTGATAGTTATTATTTCTTAAAAACACGATTTTTGTTTTGACAGCGGGAATTAATTTTAAATTAATTTCTCCCACTTCTGTGTTCTGAATTTATAAAAATGGATTCCATATTTAGAATCAGGTGGTCCAAATTGTGTAAATACTTAAATTTTATTTTTAGGCATTTTGAATAATAATTTCAGTAAATATTTTATTTACCATGGTTAAAGGGTATGTCCGGTAAATAAGTGTAAAGAAATAATCTTTTAATAATACTAAATTACCCTAAAACGTGTCCTAACCCTATTGGATGAGTCATGGCCAACCATGGGCATCTTTGGGTCGATTTTCGGACCCCATGGAGCCACTTGTAAGTGATAATGACACTTTATATTAATTAAGTTAAAGTAAATACAAAAATGACATAAGCATATATCTTTTAGGAAAAAAATTTACATATGGTTATGTATGTTATATTTTAGACTATAAATATTCATTATAAATATAATAAAATTTCCTACATAATGGTATTTTATTTATAATTTTTAGACATTGAATAATTATATTTATTTATGACATAATGATGATGTCGTATTTTCATTATTAATGAAAGAATCTAATAATTGGTATTATAAATGTTTAAATAAATTTAATTTGAATGTTTTGATGCCAGACATGAATTTTATTGGATAATATGACATGTTAGGATTACATAAATTCATTGGGTTTGAATTAATAATGTTATTCACACTTTAACAAAAATCTACTATTAAATGGTGTCAAAATTGACACAAATGAGTTTTTAAAACAAACATTATATTATTAAATAATATAATATTCCTATAAATCAATGGTTCAGAAAAAAGACTTATATAATGATAGTTGTATCATTAATGGACCACATAGTGGTCAATTGAAAGTATATAGTATGTTTGTTAACTATATAATATAAAAATACAAAGAGTCGTGGTAAATGTAAAACTAATAAACTAAGAGTTAAAACTAAAAGATAAGGTTAATAAAGTGACCAAAAACTGTCTAAAACCTATTGGTTGAGTGGTGTTCGACCTATATACATCTTATCCTTTATATAAGTCACTTTGGAGCCATTATAACCCGAATATAAATTTATTATAAAATAATATTTCTAGTTTTTTCTAAGATGCCCCTCACCCCTCTTATAAAAGGGCACTCACCCTTCTCTCTAATTCACACTATAAAAGGATTTTGTCTTGGCCAAAACCTACCCAAATAACCTCTAAACTTCCATAAATTCATACTAGAGGCCCTCCTTTGGTCGGAAATCCAACTTAAGGATCCCTTTAGATCAAATCAAAAGGAAGAACCCGAAGAAGAGGTAATAATTTCACCACCCTCTTTCAAGTTCATTTCTTCTTCCACTTCTTCTTTTTTTTATTTCCATTATAAAATCATAATTCCAGTATCATCTATATACTGTGAATTTATTATAAATATTGTACAAACATATTCATTATTCTATTCATCCTTTGAATGAGATGTCACCATACATGCGTACGTACAGATTACCGTCTCCACGTCGTGGTGTAATTGTAATTCAATGCTTTGTTATTTGGATGGGTATAATAATGATGTTTAATTCATGTAAATAATAAATATAAAATAATAATGATTATTTATATATGATATATCATCCAATTAAATATTATTTTAATATTAAAAGAGTGATATTGTCGCTCGTGCGTACATACGGATTACCGTCTCTACAAACGCGATGAGATTCATTCCCAATCATATCCATTCAAAACTAAATTTCATTTTATGATTAAAAATAATGTTTATAGACATGATATAATTATATATATGAATAAGATACATCCCATCCATAACAAATATGGCTCACATAACAAATAATATAAATGAAAATGAATCCGTTAACACCTGAAACAATGATAATACTAAGATTTTATTAAAAACTAAATGTTAAAAGATCATATATGATATCATATTAATATATATAATTCTTTTATAATTCAATAAAAATTATTTCACCATTATACAGGTGGTTAACATACCCATGACCAAGGAAAAAGTACAAAGTAAGGGGTTTCTTATGTCACTTTTAATTCTATGAGATTTCCATTATTCACCACTTATTTGTTGCATGTAGTGTGTGTACTTGACATGATTGTATTCATTGTGTAATATAATTTATTTTTTGTATATTTTTATCATCATTATATGATCCATCTTTTATGGGATGTATGTTTTGTAAGTTATCAAATTAGTAAAGGAATTTCTAATTTCAATTTCCACTCATTCGGCTTTATGCAAACTTCATTGATTATTTTACTACCAGATTATGTGTGGAAACACTATTCATTTGCTTATGTCATAATTTCCACTCCCCTTTCTCTGGATATACTTTTGATACACATAATCAACCCGTTGTTAAATACTCATGTCATTGATATGAACTTGATAAGAGTAATTTTAACTCAATCTCCATTTGTTGAGTTAAATATCCAATTCATTGGAGTTGTTTTTACAAGAATATGTGTGAATGTCCTCTGATTGATTTACACTGAATATCCAATCATATTGAGTGTATTTATATTTGTCACACATAATTATGTTTTTGATTTATCCTTAACCTAAGGATATGTTCTTTATAAGAGATTTCATCTCAATTTACATTCCATGGAGACTTCTTTGTTGTTATACACCAAATCACTTTTAAATGATGTATATAATGTACTTTGACATAGTATATCATGAATCCCTTTATTCTAATGATATTATAATGTTTTTATTAACTCAATTATTTTTATTATAGTTTCCCCTTTTTGGTTAGGAACTCTAAGTAAAATATCTTTTTAAATGTTTTAAATATTTATTACTCTAAATCATCCTCATTAATGTCCATGTTTTAAAAATGGTATTAAGGATTTATTTATATGGACATTAAAGTTTTAAAATAAAAATTACTTTTAAATGTTTCAAATTGGTATGGGTCACTTTGATTCAAAAATATATTTTTAAACAGCTTCTTGACAAATTGTGTGACTTTTAAATTTTTTCAAGAAAAAGGAGGATATTTCTCTGAAATAGTTTTGATGATTATTTTCATCTATGTCAATATCATTCATTATTTTCGATTGAGGTTACTTTTTCACAATACAATCTTCCATATTTTATTTAATGAGTTATGTTTGACTGTGGATGTGCTATTTTTATACCATTCATGGTTTCTGGATAAAGTATTGACATTTCGTATGCTAGTTTTAATAAGAATGTTTATGTTATGTTTCAAACTTTTTATATGATGAATGCATTGGACATAGTAAGTGACGGGTGGAGCCCACAATAGCTCCTTGATGAATTTGTAGGTATCTTAAGACAAACTAGTGTCTTGGCACAAGGACTAGACAAAATCTTTTTTGTAGTCTTGGCACAAGGCCTTGACTATGTGGCTATGACAGTCTGGAATTATGCATTCCATCATTATGAAAGTGGTTATTGATATGACATGTGATTATTCGATTAGTAGAATATCCATGTGAATAAATGAATGGGATTATTTCATTTTATTTCTACCATATTATAATGAAGTTCATGTTTAAAAGGATTTTGTTTTAGTTATAAATTTCCTTAAATGTTTATTCTTATTTATGAAAGTTTCCTCTATATTGTTATCCTTACTAATCATCTGAGCTCACCCCTTTCTATGTTTTATTTTTCCCAGGATGTGAAGAAGTATTTTATGAATTACCTAGAGGGATAGTATGAGGGGATATGAGTGTGGTCTATAGAGACAAGATGTTGTTGTAGTTTTTCATTTAATGATGTAATCTAAACATTATGAATGTATCTAGTGATTCCAAGGCTACTAAAATAATAAGTCTTCTAGGAAATGATTTCCTTGTATCATGCCAATGTTATGTAGTAATGCACCGACTCTGGGTAATTGGGGTTGGGGTGTTACAGTTGGTATCAGAGTAATTTTAGTACAATCCTTGGAAGCTAGATTTAGATAAACTCTGATTAGTTAACATAAACCTAAGATGGACTTTGAGGATTAGTATAGATGAACTTCCTAGAATTTTGGTATTGTATATATTTTTTGAGTTTTCGGAGCAATACATCCCTGTCTAGATACAAGAAGGTAGAGGCAGCTCTGGCACAGATGTACCTAGGCATAAAACCTAAAAACACCGCTTTGAGATAGTCTCGAATGGGAACTGGTGCACGACAACAGGCCTTGTTGCACTGTTGTTTAAAACTCTAGGGGATATTCTTAAGATAATTTATATTTTCTTTACAAACTAATTTGAAGTATTTTAATATAATATGGGAATAAATGACCTTGGTTAATCCTAAGGTGTTTCAAAATTAAAAATATAGTGTCATGAAATTCTCTAAATGATTTTATGACTATTGTTACTCACACAATGCTTTCTGGTTTTAGTCAATGGATGGATTCCAAGGAAGTCATAGTAACATTGAGAATGATGTACAAGGTGGGAATGGTGGTGAGAATGAGCGAAACAATGGAATGTTGATAGGTGTAAAACATATCATGTTCATGCCAAATCAGTTTTCCAAAAGTAGGATCAACAAAATATATATTAACCAACTCTCAGACTCAACAAAGAAGAGAAAGGAAGTGAATGATAAGAGCTCCAGCTATGGAGACCATGGAGAGAAGAAAGCTAAATTTCCATCATGCCAGAAATGTCGAAGGATACACCCTGTAAAGTGTCTCAATGGAATAATAAAATACTTTACATGTGGGAAATAAGGGAAAAAATTGATGAATTTTCGTGGAAAAATGAAGAGAACTATGGAATAAAATAAAAATGGTCCTAATAATCCATTTACAATCATTGGTCATAAATGTAGGGGACCTGGCTATTATCCGAGTGAGTTCCCTATTCTATAGGATACTTTCTTGGTCAAAGATGAAGCTATGTGGAAATAAATGGTTGGAGAAAAATTTAAAAGTACCAGTGCTCCTTGTTGATGGGATTACTTTGGAATAATTTTCTATTGTATTTATAACCCTTTAGTTTGTCATGTTGAAATGATATTTGAGGAAGTCTTATCTGTTATCTTGTGGATATAGTTATAAATAACCATTTGGTTTTATATGATCATTGGGTTTGAGGCAATTACAAGTTATTATATATTAGGATGAAAATGAAAGGTATGAGATAACATTGATGGTTAAAAAATGTTATGGTTATTTTGAGGAATTTATCTCATTTTGGTAATGTTATAAAATATATTTTTTGAAAAAGGAAAACGCGCAAACCGTGTGAAAACCAGTCGTGTTAGATAAAGTTGTGGTAATTGAACCCACAACTAAAGTGAGATTGGGATTTATCACCTACCACTAGACTACGTGAAGTGCCTAGTTAGTGTGAAAAATTATTTTTAGTCAAGTGATTTTATTGATCAACAATAAGTTGATTTGGGATCTTATGTCTTATCAAATGAATACCCTTAGTATAGGAAAATGATTTGATGATTAAGTGATAAATGTTATTTTTGAAGATGTTTGATTTTTTAGGAACACTATATGCCCAAGGAAAATAGAATACTATGGGATTTCATTTGAGGAGTAATGGTGGATTTTTATCTATGTTTTTATTGTGGATTTCTAGTGATTTGGGTTATTTATGGAAATGATTAACCAATAATAGAGAATATGTGATTAGGTTAATTACTTTTAAGTATGTGACTTTAAGAGTAATAGATGTCATTTGAAGATACAATTTAACATGGAAGACTACATAAACAAATTCTTCTATGTTTTGGGTTTCAATATTATTTTGGATTATATAGAGAGACATTAAGGATAATTGTTTATTGAATGGTATTTATTTAACTTTGGGGTATTGTTTTTTTAATTTTAAAAAATTAAGATTATTGTTTCTTTCTCTAAATAAATATCCTTTTGGGGGACCATTAGATCTTGTACTAACCTTCTTATTTTTGATTAATCTCTAAATATAAGGTAAATATATAGTTTATCATTTGTGGATCATGTGATTCTCTAGAAGTTTATTCAAGCTCTTCCAGTGTGACCATGTCTTCTTGAATACTCGTAGTTTAAATAAAAAAGTGTTAGTGGTAGAAATTTATTAATGATTTAAACTCTACTTAAAATGTAAGTATATCCTTTTATGTTTTTATTCAATATCATAAATTAATTCCTCGTATTTATGTAATGTAACATAAAACAAATAAATGTTGTCCGTTTACTTTTCCTACTTGGAGACTAATGACCATTTGTCCCATGACAAGTATGTGCTTTTCATGTTGTTAAATTTCTTTTGATTATGTTTTCTATCCCTATCCATAAGAACTTTATACTTATCTTATCATCCATATCCATGTTTTCCTACATGGAATCCTAGTATAGGTTATCTCAGGTGACCTTTGCACTTCTCTTTCTTTCATTTAAAGTGATAGTTTTATTGACTCTTTTTCCAATGTGGGACTTTCCATTATATTCCCAAGCCCAATTTTAAAAATTAAAAGGATGCAATTTATTTAAGGAGTGGAGAATGTAACACACTAATCTCCCATGGTACACTTCTCTTTGAATAATACAGCAGTGTGTATTGTATGCAACTTCGAGTTCTAACACACACCACATCCAATCTAACTAGCCATTATGAAAAGTAATACCCACTTTTTGAAATTTTGTACATTTTATCATTCAAAATGGACTTCATTTTTGGATTCGGAATATCGAAATTAGCTCAGGGTTAAATTTTGTTACTATTCTAATAACTTTCATATTTTGAGGAATAGTGAAAATTAGTAAATATTAATTAAAAACAACTTTTTTAATAGAAATAATTAGTAGTGATAAATTATTAATTTGTGTGGTTTTAAAGTATATTTAGAATATATTTTTACAATTTAATACAATGTTGGTCATTTGATGTAATTTCACATTTAAACCGGACATAAACAAGTGTCAATCTTTTAATAGTTATTATTTCTTAAAAACACGCTTTTTGTTTTGACAGCGGGAATTAATTTTAAATTAATTTCTGCCAATTCTGTGTTTTGAATTTAGAAAAATGGATTCCATGTTTATAATAAGGAGGTCCAAATGGTGTAAATAGGAAAATTTTATTTTTAGACATTTTGAATAATTACTTCGGTATAGATTTTATTTACCATGGTTAAAGGGTAAATCTGGTAAATAAGGGTAAAAAATAATATTATAATAAAACTAAATTACCTTAAAACATATCCTAACCCTATTGGATGAGTGATCTCCGACCATGGAAATATTTGGGTCGATTTTGGGACCCCATGGAGCCACTTGTAAGTGATAATGACACTTTATATTAATTAAGTTAAAGTGAATACAAAAATAACATAAGCATATATCTTTTAGTAAAACAATTTTTACACAGGGTTATATATGTTATCTATGAAACTATAAATATTCATTAGAAATATAAAGAATATTTCATACATAATGGTATTATATTTATATTTTTTATAAATTGAATAATTAAATTTATTTATGACACAATGATGATGTAGTATTTTCCTTATTAATGAAAGAATCATATAATTGGTAGTATAAATGTTAAAATAATTATAATTTGAAAGTTTTGATTCCATACACAAATTTTATTAGTTAATATGACATTATAGTATTACATAAATTAATTTGGTTTGAATTAATAAAGTTATTAAGACTTTAACATATATCAACTATTAAATGGTGTCAAAATTGACACAATGGAGTTTTTAAAACAAATATTATATTATTAATTGATATAATATTCCTAAAAATATAATGATTGTCCAAAGGACTCATAAAATTTTTGTTTTATCATTAATAGACCACTTGGGGGTCGCTTGGAAGTATATAGTAATTTTATTAAATATATAATATAAAAATACAAAGAGACATGGTAAATGTCAAACTAATTTACTAGGAATTAAAACTAAAAGATAAGGTTAATAAAGTGACCCAAACCTATCTAAAACCTATTTATTGAGTGGTTTTCGACCTATAACCACATTTTACTTCAAATAATTCTCTTTGGATCCATTATAAACCTAATATTAGTTTATTATAAAATAATAGTTCTTGTTTTTCTAAAGGTACCCCTCACCTCTCTTATAAAAGGTCACTCCCCCTTCTCTCTAATTCACACCTTCAAAGCCTTTTGTCTCAGCAAACCCCTACCAAAATATCCTCCAAAATTCCATAAATTCATCCAATAGGCCCTCCTTTGGTTAGAAAGCCAACTTATGGAGCCCTTTTGATCATATCCAAAGGAAGAACCCGAAGAAGAGGTAATAATTTCACCACCCTCTTTCAAGTTATTTTATTCTTCCACTTATTTTTTTGGTTATTCCCATTCTAAAATAATAATTCCAGTATCATATATATACTGTGAAGTTATTATAAATATTTTACATCCATCTTCATCATTCTATCCATCATTTGAATGACATGTCACTATACGTGTGTACGTACGGATTACCGTCTCCTCGTCGTGGTGTAATTGTTATTCAATGCTTTATTATTTGGATGGGTATAATAATGATGTGTAATTCATTTAAATAATAAATATAAAATTATAATAATTCTTTATATATGATATACCATCATATTACGTATTATCTTAATATCAAAAGAGTGAAATTGTCGCTCGTGCGTACGTACGGATTACCGTCTCTACGAACGCGTTGAGATTCATTCCCTATCATATCCATTCAAGGATAAATTTCATTTGATGATTAAAATTAATGTTTACAGACAAGATATAATTCTGGATATGAATAAGATACATCCCATACCTAACAAATATGTCTCACATAACAAATAATATATTGGAAAATGAATCCTTTAACACCCAAAACAATGATAATACTGAGATATTATTAACAAATCAATGTTAAAAGATAATATATTATATCATATTAATGTATATAATTCTTGTATAATTCAATAAAAATTATTTCACAATTATAGAAGCGTTTAACCTACCCTCTACCAAGGAAAAAGTACAAAGTATGTGGTTTCTTATCTCACTTTTAATTCTGTGAGATTCCCATTATTCAACATTTATGTGTTGCATGTGGTGTGTGTACTTCCCATGATTTTATTCATTGTGTAATATACATTAATTTTTGTATATTTACATCATAATTATATGATCCATCTTTCATAGGATGTATGTTTCTCAAGTCACCAAATTTGTAAAGGAATTACAAATTTCAATTTCCACTCATTCGGCTTTACGCATACTTCATTGATTATTTTACTCCAAGATTTTGTGTGGAATCACTATTAATTTTATTATGTAAAAATTTCCACTCCCCATTATTTGGATAAACATTTGATACACATAATCACTCCATTGATAAATTCTCAAGTCATCGATATGAACTTGATAAGAGTAATTTTAACTCAATCTCCATTTGTTGAGTTAAATATTCAATTCATTGGTGTTGTTTTTATAAGAATATGTGTTAATGTCCTATGATTGATTTACACTGAATATCCAATCATATTGAGTGTATTTATATTTTTCACACATAATTAAGTTATTTTTTTCTTTTTAACCTAAGGATACAGTCTTTATAAGATATTTCATCTCAATGTACATTCCATTGAGACTTCTTTGTTATATACACTAAATCACTTTTATATGGTGTATATAATGTACACTGACATAGTATATCATGAATCTTTTTATTCTCATGATATTATAATGTTTTTATTGCCTCAATTATTTTCATTCAAGTGTCTCTCTTTTGGTTAGGAACTCTAAGTAAAATATCATTTTAAATGTTTTAAATATTTATTACTCTAAATCTTCCTCATCAATGTACATGTTTTAAAAATGGGTTTAAGGATTTATTTATATGGAAATTCTAGTTTTAAAATGAAAATTATTTTAAAATTTTTGAAATTGGTATGGGACACTTTGATTCAAAAAATATATTTTTAAATAGCTTCTTGATAAATAGTGTGACTTTTAAATGTTTTCAAGAAAAAGAGGGACATTTATCTCAAATAGTTTTGTTGATTATTTTCATCTATGTAAACATCCTTCATTATTTTTGATTGAGGTTAATCTGTTACAATAAAATCTTCCATATTGTATTGAATGAGTTATTTTGACTGTGGATGTGCCATTTTTATACCATTCATTGTATCCGGATAAGGTATTGACATTTCGTATGCTAGTTTTAATACGAATGTTTATGCTATGTTTCAAACTTTTCATATGATGAATGCATTGGACATAGTAAGTGAAGGGTGGATCCCGCTATAGCTCCTCGATGCATCAGTAGGTCTCATGAGACAAACTAGTGTCTTGGAACAAGGCCTTGACAAAATCATTTTTGTATTCTTGGCACAAGGCCTTGACTATGTGGTTATGATAGTCTGGATTTATGCATTCCATAATTATGAAAGTGGTTATTGATATTATATGTGATTATTAGATTAGTATAATATCAATGTGAATAAGTAAATTTAATTGAATCATTTTATTTCTGCCATATTTTGCTTAAGTTCATGTTTAAAAGGATTTTGTTTTAGTTATACGTTGCCTTAAATGTTTATGCTTATTTATGAAAGTTTTCACTATATTTTTATCCTTACTGAGCATCCGAGCTCACCCTTTTCTATGATTTATTTTTACCATGATGTGAAGAAGTATTTTATGAATGACCTGGAGGGATAGTATGAGGGGATATGAGTGTGTTCTATGGAGACAAGATGTTATTTTAGTTTTTTATTTAATTATCTAATTTAAACTTTATGATTGTATCTAGTGATTCTATGGCTACTAAACTAATAAGTCTTTTGGGACATGATTTCATTATATAATGCCAATTTTATGTAGTAATGCATCGACTCTGGGTAACTGGGGTCAGATTGTTATAGTATAAGAAGAATTCAATGGGGTAAAGAAGAAAATAAAACAAAAATGCACATTGGTGAACATCACCTCTTCATCGGGTAACTCCTTTTGGTTTGCACGAATGGACTTCCATGGTTTTATTTATGCACAATGTAATAAATAGAGAATTAAAACATGAAGTGGAGACGTTATTTGGAATTTTGTTTCGGAATGAATTTTTTTGAAGTTGTGAAGAGACAGGGAGAGGTGTTGGCCATTTATAAGATGGGGAGATGACACACTTGGTATTTTTCAAATTAATGTTTGGTGATACAACTTTTTCTACTTACATAAAGGCTCCAATAATAAAAATTACTCAATAATATATGGTATAAGATCAAAATAATTATATTCAATGGGTGATTGATAGGTTTCTAGGTAATTTTTATCTGTACAAATAATGTTTAGTCACATGGTAATGTTTTGTTAACTTAATCATTTTGATTAGTTTTCATTATTTACACAAAATATTTTTTGTTAATTTTTTTTTGAAATATTAATGATTTTAAATTATAATGATTCAAAATATGTAATCCATGTTTATGAATTAATATTATCTAATTGTATAAATTTAATTTAATATTAATCTCGCATTTTTGGAGATAATGTGTGTTCTTATGAAAGGTATTGATTTTGAAAAAATATGATTCTATATTAACTCAATGGATAATAATAATAATTTTGTTAAAATATAATAATATTTAATAATATATATTTTACAAATTTTACTAAAATAAATCCTCAATAATTATGTTTTAAATTAATTATAAATAATAAACATTATTAAATTTAAAACATTTTTTTAAAAAACCTCACATTAAACAGAAAACAAATGTTTATAACAACCCAATATAATGTTGATTAAAAAATATTTATTTGTACTAAATATAAATTACTAGAACTAATTATACATTAAAATTTATTAGAATAATACTGGGACCCTTAAATTACATAATTTATTAAAATAAATGTATTTTTTAACAAAAAAGCATTATTTCTAACTTTTCAATGAAAGAAAAATATTATCCAAAAATTATAAAAAAATTTATCCCAAAGTAAATTTTTATATGATGATTTAAATAATGATATTATGTTTGTTATAATAAAATATTAAAATTTATAAAATATTATTTTAAATTAAACCTTAGAAGAAATGAGTATAATTAAAAAAAATTATTAAAACTCTGCTTAATATTTTTTTAAATCATAAAAGAATGTAAATAATATTATTAAATATAAAAAATTATTTATTCTATTATTACCTTAGTAGTTAAATAATTCCCCACTTTTATAAATTTCCCTTCTCAATTTTTTATCTGATTAAACTTATAGGGATATCTTTATCTCACATCATTTTCATTTTCACATGTTTCCTCTTCAACAAAAATGGATTTTCTATAAGTACATAGACTGGAGATTTACACTATTATGTGAAACATTTTCTCTATGATCAAGAATATGAATGGTATATTCATCATAACAAATATTCTCTTCCAACCAATCTAATTCAGTGATCAAAATATGTGATGAATCTTGCACATATTTCATAAACATTGAAATATGAATCATATAGTGTACCTAAGATAAACTTGGAGGTATGGAAACATGGTAGAAATGTGATCCAAGTTTCTCAAAAATGTCATATGATCCAAAAAATAATGGTCTCATCCTCCCCTTATTAACAAAATTCATCACATCTTTCCATGGAGAAACATTGAGAAAGACATGATCAGTTACCCTAAATGAAAGAACATTACTCTAGTTATTCACATAACATTTCTTCCATCTCTAAGCTTTCCCCAGGTATCTTTCAATAATATAAACATTATATATCATTTATTCTACCAAATATTTCCCCATCAACTTCCTTTCTCGTAAATATACTAAAAATGTTAGTGTATGACACTACATTACATATAATTCCATAAATGGGTTTATCTGTATACTAGAATTAATACTATTAATATAAATAAATTAAAAAAATAAATATATCAATAAAAATATCCCTAGTAATCCATTTAACAAGAAAATAGAATTTATACCATGATCCGAATAATCCTTTTAGGATATCAATCATATTAACTCTAAAATTTAGTACTAAAATATATTCCAACACCCAATGACTTCTAATGACCTTTAAAAAAATGTTTATGAGCCTAGGATGACAAATAGATACAATCGAGAGGTGAAACCCATGTAACCTAAAAATATATTTTAGATACATTTGGGAAATATTATCTAAATAAATTATATATTCAATAGTAAAAATAAATATAGATTTATATAAATGATCAATAATAACCCCAATATCATTATTACATTGATAAGTATCTTGAAATCCTACCGTGAAATTCATTATTATATTCTATCATTTCTACTTTGGAGCATTAAGTGTTTTAATAATCCCTTTTGATATAATTTTGGGTTTCCTTAACCATTTAATATTTAAAATACATAACTGTATATTCATAAATATCTCTTTTCATTCCATCCCACCAATAATAATCTTGAAGGTCTATATGTATGATAGTGCTTCCTGGATATATGAAAAATGGATTTCTATGACATTTACATAGTAATTATTTCCTCAACTATGAATCACATGGTAAAAATAATATATTTCCATATTGTAAAATTAATTCTTCATGAATATTAAAATTAGCTAACATAACCTTCTTAATGTATTTAACCTTTTCCTAGAATGATTGATCCTACTTTTAATATATTATAATTATTTCTAAAAATAATGATTTTACATAAACCAAAAACATAATAGAGGATACTCTTAAATCTATAACATCACTTCCAAAATTCATCAAATAATTAAACAAAGAGTCACATTCCACACATAACATCATTAATGTAGCATGAAATTCATTATTTAATGAATAAAGAACTTTGTTTTCTTTTATAGGATGATAATGAGCCATGAAAACATAATCCTTATTTAGTTATATCTTTACTCATTTAGTTATGTTTGATTATTTCTAAGTGAATATATAAATAAAAAATTTGTGATCAATTTATATTCAACACTTTACACTATACAAATTATGACTCAAATGTTTTCCTGAAAAAACCACGGCCACTAATTTTAAATAATATATAGGGTAATTTAACTCATGTGGTTTCTTCTACCATTAAGAATAAAAATTTACCTAATAATTCTTTATAATGAGTAAACAAAGTCCTTTTAATGAAATCAAATTGTGCATAATGAATTCTCTATTTCTTCATGTCATGGAAAAAACTCAATAGTTATCGAATCATATTTTCTCTCCTAAAGGAAATAATCACAATATTTTTTAAAAATGAATATAACCCCTTTTTGAGTTAACTTAATCAGTGGGCTAGGCAACCAATAAAATTTTTCATCAAAACCATGATAGAATACTAGTAATCCAAGAAAACTATGAATATCTATAAGATTTGTTATTCTAGGACATTCTTCACCAAATTTTAATTTACTAGTGAAAAATGATACTATATCTTTAGATAATATTTGACCATGGAATGATATTTTTTGTAACCAAAATTAATTTTTTTTCTTAATTTTCCATTTTTTTCTTTTGATTTCTGGTTTTTAAAACATAACTTAGGTTCCATTAATGTTTATCATGAATTTTTAAATATATGAAAATATTATCAATAAACCCAAACATAAAAATATCTAATAACTCAGGAAAATATTAATTCATGGGTCCATAATGACAGTATTTTCATTAGTTAAAGTAAAAATACTGACAAAAAATTCATATTTCCATTATATAGTATGAAATAAAGTATTTAGAGTATCCACCTCTATCATTTTAAATTGATGTTATCCCAAAAACAGTTCCACCTTCAAAAAGTATTATTCTCCCTATAGTTAATAAAAAAATCAGCAATATAAGGAAAAGATACATGTTCTAAAATTTGATATTACTCAGGTTTTTATAATAAATAAAATATCACATTTAAAAAATATTCATTTATAAAAAATGTAAGAGTACCCCATGGTTATGATCTTAGTGGAATGATACCTTTATCTACTAACACTTGAAATTTTTTCCAACTATAAAAGTTGAACATGAGACATTCTACTTGGGGTTTTAGAACTACAATTAGTATCAAGTATAAATTTAATATTTAACTCAACATATCAATTTGGAATAACACCAGGTAAATAAATCTAAAATCATCCATGTAATCTTTTACTACTAAATATCACTAATTTGAAGATGTTCTTTATCACTAAAAATATTAACATGATAACTATCCCTATAATCTCTAATAATTTTCTCAGCATCATGGTAAATTATCAAACGAATGAAACCATTGACCACAACTTTATTACCACTGAAATCTATCTTACCATGATAAAATGAAATCCAATCCATATTAAGAAAGATATTGAACACTGCTATAGTATGTTAAAAAATATTTCATGGAAAGACCATCCCGCTAATAACAATATGAATATTCCTATAAATCTTGGTTAGTTTAATACATCCCCCTCAATTATTATCCAAAATTTATATCTTAATTTAATTGGGTTATTTCCAAATTTACTTGAAAATTTCTCTGAAATGAAATAATTTTATTATCCATAGTCAACCAATGTGTTGGTCTAATTCGATTACATAAGTAAAAAACCTATCATCACTTAATTTGATGGCCCAACATTAAATATAGTAGTACCAAATGACATTTCTACACCTTTTTTCCTTTCATGATGATTTCCATGCTATTAATCTAACTTTAGTCATTAATTTGGATAATAACCTAATAGATTTTAAAAACACCTAATTATTTGATTACTTTTTGTTACCCCACTCTTTAATTCCTCATGATTATATTCACTAAATTTTCCGACCTTGTGGCCAAAAAATCGACATTGGTGAAAAATCCTTTATATAATAAGGTAGTATCCATTTTTATTTTCACAAAACACATCAGAATATAAAAACATAAATTTTAAACCATCTTATATATTTGATGTGTGATTCCCCAACTAATGAAATACCAACTACTTCATAATTTCTTTATCTCAAGTAACATAAGATTCAGAAAACTCCATATAAAATTCTTTATCCAAATGAAAAACATTTCCCATTGCATTTAAGTTATCGTGTGGATATTTACTTCATAGACATGGTTTGAATATTATGGAAAACCTATTAATTTTACAATTAGTTTCTCGAATAAAAGCTTCCACATACTTGGCCAATCCTTGGAATTTTTATTATTTTTTTCTATAGAATATTCATCATTTTTCCTGAATTCCAGGATTTTTTTTCCATCATGATTCAATTAATCTTTGGTAAATATTTTTCATGAAAAATAACGTTTAAATTAACATCTTGAATTTTTAAAATGAATCTAATGGTTCAATAGTGTACATGAAATACCCAATCGAGCTTAAACAAACTAATAAATACTATTATTTAATATGGTAGTTATCACCTAACATTTCTAATTGAGTGAATGAATATTTTTAACTAAATTATGAAAATATGGTTTACACATGACTATCAAATTTACTTTAAATGAAACTAAAAATCAATTAAAAATGAATAATTTAATTTTATGAAAAACAATTTAAATAGGAATAATTGTGTTTATAAAATAATAAAATCAATATTTATGGATTATATTAAATAATTATTAATTAAATATAATGATTAAAATTCATCCTAGTCATTTTCTACACAATATAAAAGAAAAATTCAATTTTATGGATAAAAGGATTATTTTTTTCTAAAAATGCAGTTTTACATCCTTTTGATGGAGAAACCTTTTTAAATATATTTTTTATTACTTTATATGTTATATTTGAAAACATTAACTTCTAATTATGAATTTTGACATAAAAATTTAATTTGATTGTTTTTTTGGTATTTTTCTGATAAAAATCATATCTTAATGAATATTGAAAATATATTGCATTTTAATTCAAAACATCCAGTTTGAAAATTTTAATTATATTTTTATATTATCATTTTACATGTTTTAAGGTATAATTAGATTATGCTTTTGTAATTTAATCTAATTTTGGTTTTTGGTAGTAATTTCACTTTTTAATTGGATATAAAAACATGTTAATCTTTTGATTGTTTTTACTCTTTTAAAAATTATTTCCTCAATCTGTCGATGGGATTAACATTAAAATAATTTTAGTAAATTTTGAGAATTTAATTTCCAATAATGTAAAAACATAGTTATAATTAGTATGAAAATTTGGATCTAAAATGATCAAAATTATTTGTGGTGAATAGAAACTTTAGTATTTTATTTACCACGGTTAATGTTAAATGAGATAAATACGGGTAAAAATAATATTATAATAATTTAAAACAACCTTAACAGTTGTCTAAATATTATTTTATGAGTTTAGGACGACTAATACCATACATGGTATGAAATTGTGTCATTTTTAAGCCACCTGAGAATGATTATGACATTAATAACATTTTATATAATGTAAAAACAAAAACATCATATTCATGTTTCTTATTGTTAAAACAATTATAATTCTGTGATACATAAGTGATATATTTGACAAAAAACTATAATTAAAAATATAAAATTATTACCTACCTAATTTTAATTTATTTATAATTTTTTTGAAATATATAATTTAATTTAATTAGGACTTAGCGATAATGAAACTATAGAGTTTTAAATTAAAAATAAAATAAATTATACTAATAATATTAAAATAAATATATTTTGAAATATTTGATGCCATGAAAAAATTTATAGGTGCCTATGACATATTATAATTATTTTAAATAGTTTTTTCAATGTTATATATCTATTTGGAATTTATTTAAATTCAGTAAGATGAATAGTATCAAAATTTATATAATTAATATTTTATAAAAATAATAACTTATTAAATTATTTAAAAATCCTAAAAAATATTTTTAAATTAAAAATTTAAAATGATAAGGTGTAAATGTTCGTTAATTGTACAATTATGGTGAATTGACCCCATATAAATAAAATTATCCTCTTATTATTTAAATTTTTGTTAACACGATTTAAAATAAATGATAATAATTAAGGTTATTAGGAAAATATAAGTTTTAAAATAAAATCAATACATGTATAAAAATTATAATATAAGATTATTATTAATAATAATAATCTTATAATCTAAATATCTCATGTTTTTGTCATTTTGAGTAAAAAAATAATTTATATTAATTTAATATATTATGAGTTTCTATGGGTGCCCCTCCCAACTTCTATAAAAAGGTATACACTATTCTATAATAATCACACTTCTTGAACCGATTGGTTCATCCAATATTATCCCAATACTCTTCCTAGAATCTGTCCCAACATTCTTGAGGCCTTATGTTAGGCAAAACACCCTTCATAGAGGGGTTATGGTGTTCATCATAGGTGATCAATAGAAGAAGATATATAATTTTCATAAAGTGTTTAAATTTTATTTCTTTTTCCACCACCTTCAAATATTCATCTCACATGATGAAATTATATCTATAGTGTCCTAAATATATGGAGATGTTATTATTTTAATATCAACACCTAAATCTATCTCCACTTCTATTAAATGGAAAAGGAAATGATAGTTTGTGCGTACATGTGAACTATCATCTCCAAGAACAAATATAATTCGTTTTTCATAACTGTCTCACAAAAATGGTAATAAGTATTGAATTAATGTTTAGATATGATTATCATGAAATATTTATCCTTATATGATAATAATATATCAACAATATTCTTAATTTCCATGTACAGAAATATGATAATATTGTTCTTGCTTATGTGTGATCTATCACCTCCACGAAGTGATGTGAATCGTTTTTATTCACCACATCCCTTGTATAATATATATAAGTATATTAATAAATTAATATGATGTTAATAATATTATTATGAATCATTAATGTTAAAATAATAATTACCTTATTTCCATGATGATTAATTAAAAAAGGAAAATTTTACTCATGAATATATACGATATACAGTCTACGTGATTATAATGTTTTCCATTTTTCAAAAAAGAAATGAATAGTTTGATTTAAAAATTATAATTTATGTATAAATTATATTATTATTTCATGAAATATATTCTTGATATTATGTAATTATGACCACATGTACTATTTATATCAATCTATGTTCATTATCCACTCAAGTACTAAATATTGATTGAACGCCTGATATGAACTTAAATAATTATGTAATATTTATAACATGGTAATAAATTATATAAAAAGAATAAAAAACTCGAAAAGGTTCTAATGAAAAAATAAATTATCCTATGTATAATATTAAGGAATACAATGATTGTATGTGATGAGTCGGACTCACAATAAGGGATTTCGTCTCAATCTCTTTTCATTGGGAATATTTTGATATTAAACTCCACCTTATTTTATACGGTGTATAATAAAACCTTTTTACTATTAATTTCATTAAAATGTTTTTAAAAGGAATAATTTTCGATGAATCAATTTACTAAATGAAAAAAGGAATGTGTTTTTAACTTACGCGGTGACAACGACATTTCCACCACCATTACCATTACATGAGATTTTGATTCCTCTACAAGAATAAATGTTTTTAATAAAAATAAAATATACCCTTTTCATGTATTTTGGTATTTAAATTTGTTTTGATAAGATACTAATTATGTATATATCTTAAAATTATATCATTTTAACTTTAATAAAGAAATGTTATTCATTCCATTATTCTTGTTTTATGTGTTATGATTATGTTATGGATCTGGGGAATTATTTATATATACAGGTAGTTCCATGATAAACTGAGTGCAGGTTAGCCTGTGATATATCTCAAGTTCATTAGGTAATGGGACAGAGGTAAACATTATGTTTTCTCCAAAGACATTTAGGGAATATAATGTAATGACTATGCAAAATGTAACCATGATGTTTACTCCCTATGTAGATGTGAAAGCTACAATGTAAGTATGATATGGATTCCACAAGTTACCATTATGTTATTTGATTTATATTATTTTTTATAGGAATATATTAATTACATGAGTTCAGATAAAGAGTTTATATTTTATGGATGAAAAGTATGATTTTTGGAAAATGTTTTCATGATATTAAAATATTCATGGACTAACAGTTTCATTCCTTATTTTATACCCCTTACTAAGATTTATGTGGACATCCCATGTTTTTAAAATATTTTTCATAGGATTTAAGGGAGAATGGAGTCAGGGATGATATCAGGGAGAATTTATGATGATTAATCATGAAAACAAACCATGATTCATTATAATCATTTATGTTTTATGGAAGAAATGGATATTATTAGAAGTGTCCACTTTGTATTTATATAGTTTTGTTATGTAATAGTTATTGCCTAATTATCTAATACTCTAATAAAAAAAAGATCCTCAATGTGAATAAATGTAAATTCTTAAGTTAACTTAAGATTATTAATGTTTACGGTGGGGGCCTTATAGTTGGTATCAGAGAAAAGGTTTAGACATGTTTAGAGATTATGAGTTGTGGTTAAACATATGGTAACATATTATATCTATTGTTTTGGTTAAATACATTTTCTATATCTTATTTAGATCATGGAAAGACAGTTATAAATGGAAGGATGAGGATCTCAAACAAAATTCTCATCTCTTCCTGATGACTTGCTTACAATAATTACTCCAAAATCATGTTTGGATGATTGCGATGCTTTTTATAACCTAAAACTCACTTGAAAAAAGTTTTTCAGATATAAAAAAGCTCTACTAAACCTCAATACAATCATTGTTCATGGTTTTTAAATCAAATATTATATTATCAATATTTTAATATTTTCAAAAAAATTAAATATTATTAATGAATTTTTAGATATTTTACCTTATCAAAATATTTTGAAGAAAATTGATATATTGAAAGAGAAAAAAAATAAGGATACCCTTTTTCAACCTATTTATATTTTCTTTTTACAATATTGTATTTCATCACATTCTTATGGTATCATAAAAGAACCATTGATTGAATGTTTCAAATCAAACTTGGTTCAAATGTTTTCTAAAATGAATGTGTTATCCGATGTTTTAAATTTAATTGTCATACAAGAATATTTTGCAAAACTATTTCTCTATGAAAACACATATAACCCATGTTTTACAAGGTTTATTTGTACAATAAAGGAAAGTGATTTTAATGAATCTCAAAATCATTGTTGCAATGAATTCACATTCTATCTACGTAAACAAATTGATGTTGAATCAAAGTGGACACCATGAACACGGTATGATTCAATTTCTTTAGGAATTGTTTTATTAAATCATATCATTGTGAAATAAAAAATGTCAACATATATAAGACTTTATGATTTAATATGTTGAAGTCATTATGATTTGGGATGAAAATGATAGGTATAAAAAAATTTAGAGGTTAAAACATGTTGTACATACCATTTTAGACTTTATCATATTTTTTGAATGTTATAATAATTAAGGAGTTTTAGAAAAAATAAAAACCCACAGAAAGGTGGAAAACATGTCACGTCAGACAAGGATGTGGGAATCGAACCCACAATTGATGGGCAACAATGATTTATTACCTACACTAGGCCTACGGGATGTCCCTTGTTTTTCAGACTTTGTATTATTATTTAAACGAGATTATTGAATAAGAACAAGTTAATTTTTTGGAACATAAGTTTTACTAAATGGATATCCTTGGTATTAGAAAATTATTTTAGGATTAAGATATAAATGATATTTTGGAAGACATTCACTTTCTTGGGAACCCTATATGTCTAATGTAAATATAATACTTTGGTATTTTATTTCAGAAGTTATGGTTTATTATTATTTTGGAAGAATCTATGCTTTTATTGTGGAATTATGGTGATTAGTGTTATTATTTGAAAATAATAACCTATACTGGAGAATATTAGATATAGAAAATACTTTTTTGTATGAGACATTAAGAGTAAATTATGTTATTTAGAGACAAATGTTAAAATTTATCCTGGAAGAATATTTGATCAAATACTTCAAAAAATTTGGTTTCAATATTAGTTTAGATTATTTTTATTAATTTTATGGATAGTTATTTGTTGAATGGTATATTTGGAACATTGCGTATTACTGTTGATTTTTTTGAGATTAAGATTTTCCATTATACTTATAAATGATTATTCGTTTTGTGGGATTATCTTATTTGTATCTTAAATTTTTGGTTTTGGTTAATTTTTCAAGACATGATGAATAGATAATTAATATTTTGTGGATTATGTTGTTTTGTAGAATATTAATCAAATTATATAATCATAGTTTAGATAAAATTTTGATTTTGTTGTGGATATTGATTAATTTATGAAACTATACTTTTCAAGAAAGTATGTTTCCTTATGTTCTTAATCAAGTAATTAAAAATAATTTATAAACATTATGAAAAGGATCTTAAAAAATGTTTTGGTTTACTTTTTCTACTAAGAATTAAAAGACCTTTCATCCAAACAAAAATTTATATCTTTTTTATTGTTAACATTTTTTTCATCACAATGTTTTCTTTCACCCTCTATCAGAACATTATTGTCAGTTTTCTTCTATATCCATGTTTTCCTGTATGGAATACTAGTATGTTTTATATCAAGTGACCTTCATACTGACCTTTATTTCATTTAAAGTGGATGTTTTATTAATCCTTTTTCAGTTCAGGTAATGAAATAATGGTATTTTGAAGATTCATACCGTAGATACCAACCAAAAGTTAAAATTAAGATTACCCATTTTCCAAAATGTGGGAGAATGTAACTTCTCGAGTTTTTAAAAGGAAACACATTGTTCGATAGCATATATGATACACCACATCAAGCATAAATTAATAACTAAATATTATTGTTAAATATGGTTTTTATCTCCTAGCCATTAGATTAGAGGGAATGAACAGTTTTAACTAAATTATGAAAATATGGTTTACACATGATTTCCAAATTAACATTAAATGAAACAAAATACCAATTGAATATAAAGGATCTATTTTTATAAAAAAACTAAGTACATGTGGATAATTGTGTTAAAAATTCAATAAAATCATCATTTCTTGAATCTATTAATGAAATATAAATTCAATATAATTTTTACAAATCATTCTATTTATTTTCTATACAAGATACAAAAACAAATTCCATTTTACAAATAAATGGAGTATTTTTTTGAAAAATATAGTTTTACAATATTTTGATAGAGATCCCCTTTTAAAACAATTTTTTCACTCTTATATTTTTAATTTGACAAAATAATCTTCTTATTTTGATAAGATATATCAAAATTCACATTGGTAATGTTTTTGGTATTTTTCTGATAAAATTTCTATTTTAATGAATAGTGGAAAAATAATTCATTGTAATTCAAAACTACATTTTCATATAATATATATATTTTGTTAAATTATACATTTACATAGTTTTAAGGTATGTTTAGATGAATTATTTATAATTTAATTAAATTTTTTTCCATTATAAGTAATTTCACATTTAAATTTGATATAAACACATGTCAATCTTTTGACGGTTTTTACTTTTTAAAAATCAGCTTCCCCAATCCATCAACGAGATTAAATTTAAATTAATTTTAGTCAATTTTGTGATTTTATTTAAAAAAATTTAAATATATCTTTAAAACATGTATGAAAAATGATATCTAATATGAAAAAAAAAATTGGTGAATAGTAACTTTATAATTTTATTTACCATGGTTAAATTTATATTAGGTAAATAAGGGTAAAAATAAAATTATAATAATATAAAACTACACTAATAGTTTTCCTAATTTTATTGGATGAGTTATGGACAACCAAAAAAATACTTGGGCTGAAATTGTGGCCTTTCTAAGCCACTTGGGTGTGATATTGACATTAAAAATATTTTACTTGAAGTAAAAAAATATAAATATCATAAGAATGTATCTTATAAATAAATTTTTTGAATATGGTGTAATATAAGTGATCTATTAGTCAATAAATAGTCATTATAAATATAAAATTATGACATATATCATGAAAATTATTTAATAATTTTTGTGAAATAAATAATCACATTTAATTAGGACATAATCTTGATTCAATAAAAGATTGTTTAAATGATGAATCAATTAAATGATAAATATAATTTTTAAATAAATATAATTTGAAATATTTGATTCCATCCATAAATTTAATATGTGACTATGACGTGTTATAATCTAATTAAATGGGTTTCTTTTATTTATTTCAATGTTTCGATTTTTTAAAATTCAATAAAATTAATTGTGGCAGAATTGACATAATTTATTTTATATAATTTTTTTCTTCTAAATCCTAATTTTTTTAATTTATAAAGTTATTATTATGAGTTATAAAATTTCATTATGTGTTCAATTAGGGAAAACTATCCTTTATAAGAATTCTTTACCTATTAATAGTTAAAATGATCTTACCATAATTAAAATGAAAAGAGAATAATTAAGGGTAAACCAAAGCTAAGTTTTAATATTAAATCAATACATGAATAAAAATTATTTGATGATAAAAATTATAACTATACTCTTATTATATTCGACAAATCGAAAGTTGGAGTATTTTGGACTAAAAATTTAATTTATATTAATTTAATATTTTATGAGTTTTAAAGGGTACCCCCTCTCCAATAAAAATCAACCCACTCTTCTCAAATAATCACACTAAAAAACCCATTTTGATAGGACAATATCTACCCATAACCATTCGTATATTTCCTACCTAATTTATTGAGGCCTTAATTTAGGTATAACACCCATCTTAGAGGGGTTAAAGTGTTTTTCAATGGTGATCAAAAGAAGTAGAGGTATCATATTCATTTAGTGTTTATATTTTATTTATTATTCCATAACTTTAAAATATTATTCAACGATAATGAAATAATAACTCAAATATTCTAAATATACATAGATGTTATTATATTATTATCATCACCTAAATCTTTCTCCAATTCCATTAAATGGGAAAGGAATTAATCGTTCTCGCGTACGTGTAAACTATCATCTCCACGAACTGATATAATTTGTTTTCCATAACTGCCACTTATGTCTGATCGTAATGATTGATGTAATGTTTTTATATGTTTTTCATGATATATTTATCATTATAATAGAATAATATATCAATTATTTTATTACTTTTCTTTGACATAAAAATGATAACGTCGTTCGTGCGTACGTAGGAACTATCACATCCACGAAGCAATGTGAATAGTTTCTATTCACAATAAAAAATTTATAATATATATAAGTATATTTATAATGTTATTATTATGTTAATAATATTATAATCATTTTGGAAAGATAAAATAATAATTTACTTATTTCCATAATTATCAATGAAAACTAGAAAATGTTACTCATGCATATGTACGGTCTACGGTCTCCAGGATTATAACATTGTACATCTATAATACCATAAATGAATGGTCTGATTTATAAATAATAATTGATGTATAATTACTTTTAGTATGTCATTAATTTTTTTATTAATGTGAATTAATTATGACCCCATTCACTATTGACATGAAACCATGTTAATTTTCAACTCAGGCACTGAATATCGATTGAACGTCTGATATGAACATAAATAATTATTTGATTTTTATAACATGGTAATAAGTGATATAAAATAAATAATAATATTGAAAATGGTTATTAACAAAGTAAAAAAACGTAATCTTTTTTTATTATTTTGGAATATAAATATTGACCGTGAAGAGTCAAACTTACTGTAAGAGACTTCTTCTTAATTTCCTTTCATTGAGGCATATTTTGATAATATAAACCACCTTATTTTATATAATGTATATTAAAATCCTTTTAATTTTCATTTCTTTCAATGGTTTTCAAAATTAATCTTTTTTTATAAAGTGAATAACTAAATTAAAAAAGGATTTTTTTAACACACACAAGGAAAATGAAATTTCTGCCACCGTGACCATTATTTTATATTTGGATTCCTCTACAAGCGATAGTGTTATTAAACGAAAAATAAATACCATATTCCTTATTCTTAAATTTTTGGGTTAAAAAGTGTTTTTGATAAGGTATTTATTATTTCAATGTCATGAAATTATATCTTGTGATTGGAATATAGAAATTTTTTTTACTTTGTATTTGTTTTATATGTTATGATTATGTTATGGTTCATGGGAATTGATTATATATATGGGTGGTTCCATGATAAACTGAGGGCAGGTGATCCCGTTATATCTCTCTACTACACTGGGTAATGAGATGTAGTATCATAATAAGGTTTCTACAAAGAGATTTAGGGAATATACTATTATGGGTACTTCAAAGGTAACCATGAAGGTTACTGCATATGTAGATATAAAATCTAAAATGTATGTATGATATAGATTAAACATGTTTCATTTATGTTTTATGATTTCTATGATGTTTTAAATGAAAATTATGATTTCATGAGTTATGATTAAGAGTTTATGTTTTATGTGAGAAAATTATGATTTTGTGAAAATGTATTCCTTATTTTAACATATTCATGGACTAATAGTTTCATTCCTTATTCTATATCCCATACGGAGCATTTTTTTCTCATCGTATGTTTTGAAGAAAATTTCTATAGGATTTAATGGAGAATAGAGTCAAGGTCGAGATCAGGGAAATGATATGATGATTAAAAATTAAAAGAATCCGTGTTTCATTTGAAATGTTTTTGTTTTATGGATGAAATTGATACTATTATAAGTGTAAACTTTGTACTTATATCATTTTTTATGTAATAGTTATGGAATATTTCTCAAAAACTCTAAACATGAAAAGATAGTCAATTTTATGAAATTCAAATTATTTAATTAACTGATGATTATGTAATGTTTATGGCTAGGTCCATATATGATGTATTTTACATTCTATGGATTCATGTCCTTTTTTCTCTCTGGTATTCTTATCCAGTGACAACCATCTATCAACATCACCCTCAAAATGATAAATAGTAATAGTTACATTTTGATTTTCTGAATATCATGTGGCATAAAATTTATTCTCAAGAGGAGTGAACGATCCTTCGACAATCATGAGGACAAATGATCCACAATAAATGGGGGATGTTGCCTCATGAAATTCTCTATTGTATGCATGTCTCTTCATAGTAGTTAATATTCCCATAAAACATGGATACCATATCCATTTATAGATTGGTTCATCTTCCCAGCCACAAAAAAATGTTTTTCTATTCCTACCATGTCATAATGCTAATTTGGAAGGATATATTCTTATTGATTCCTTCCCACTATAACTTACCTATTTACTCTATGTAAAACCATTATTAACAAAAATAATTTAGGTGAAGAAACATGGTAATATTCAAATTATAATACATTTTAACTTGAGTATAAGGTAAAAATATTAAATGGAATTCTATTCAAATTATCCAAACCTATAGTTTTATCTGAATAGGACGTTGATTCCAACTATATGGTCCCGAACTTAAACATTACATAATTTTTAATTTTATTCAATTAATATATTTCTTATAATTTCATTATCTTTTAAGGATTAAAATTTCAGATAATTAGTTTATTATTCATACATGAAAATCTATAAAACAAAAAATCAAATCTTTTGATTAGTATACATTTTTCCATAATGTAAAACCATTATAATAATGAATGATCTAATTTTATGAAATATATTCAAGAAATTCAACTTGAACTCTTCAAATTCCTTACCCATACATAAATCCTATAAAAAATTTAAAAACATTGGATGATCACAAAAAATCTCAATAAGGAATACAAAAATAATGAAAATATTTTATACATTGAAAAACATTGAATCCCATGAAACCTATTTCTTTAACACACAAAAGTTTTTCTATAATGTGAAATATCAATCCTTATAATGTTCGTTATGTTATATTTTGTAAATAAACTATTTCCATGAGATCTCATTTGAATGAATAAAAAATTCATTTCCCTATAATGGAAAAACATCCCATAGAACTCGTATAGAACCCTTATAAATTAGAATAACCATGTAGGCATCTTCCAATATAATTCTCTAGTGATTATAATCATTACCCAATTTATTGGAGATTCATCTAGATGCACTCATTGTATAAGACATAATGGGTTTACTATGCACTATCTTGGAAAACGCATCATTTATAATGTTTGAGAACAGAAATATGAAATAAAAATCATCATTTGAAAAACTATATTAAAATCATATTAAAATATCATTTTTCATTAAAAATACCATTATAAATACAAAAATAAATATTTAATTTTTGATACCATTTTAAAAAAAATACCCAAAATTTAAGTGGTTTTTAATTTAATAAAATATGTAATATTTTATAGGAAGCATAAATGGAAAAAATTATAACTATAGTAGGAGAAGTCATTTTCATCATTTCATTTAAAAAACATAAGAATATTCAATTTAAAAAACATTGAAATAAAGAAAAATATTTATAAACTTAACATTACATACCTTTTACACATATATATATATATATTTAAAATATCAATTTAAGAACTTGTATATAGAAGATAATATATTTTTGATAAAAACCATAAATGTGGACAAGTTTTCATTGAAAATTCCCTTATCACTTGTGAAAAATCTCAACCATAAACACCATTAAATAATTTCATTAAATAAATAAGTAAATAAATATAATGAGAATATAAAAATTATTGGTATTTAATTTCAATGGTTATTTATATAAAACTTATAAAATAATAAATGTTCATAAAATCAATAATTTCATCAATGAATGGAGATTGAGAAGAAGTCATTTACATTGAGTCTGTCTTTTCAAATGTTTATTTATCTTCCTTAATAATAATGATATGTTAATTAATATCTTTATTGGGAACCTTTTTAATGATTTTTATCAAATTTATTTAACATATTAATATGTTATATAAAATTACATAATCAATTAAGTTTATGTCTGGTGCTTTGACCATATTCGGCTTATATGTAAAAACTCAAACAGGTAGGTCTATTAAGGCCAATGAGGTCTTTATTTATACATATCCAATATAATTATGATGAAATAATCAAAATATTTATAAATAAATTATTCTATTAAAACTAATATTGATATATGGTTATTAAAAATGAACAACATTACACTCGTGGAGATGGTAGGACATATGTACGCATTAGAAACATTCCGAATTTTAAATAAACGTTATTAAAATAAATAAAAGTAACATTTATCATTACAAAATGATAATTTTATCATCTATACCATATTATTTAATTATATATTCTCATATATATCAGTTTTCATATGGATTTTAAAAAAAAGGAAGAATCACATCACTTTGAGAAGGTAATCCACACATCCATGAATGATGTCATCATTTTTTCTGTATCTGAAATGTTAAGAAGAAAATGATATATTATATTTTAAGAAATATAGTTATTTCAATAATAGCATAATGATATCTTATATATCATATATATTAATTATAGTTACCCTTTTTACCTTCCATATAACATGTTAGTGAAATTTGTTTTGCATTGCTTCATGGGGCGATAGTCTGACGGACACAAGAGCGTTGTTATCATACCCCCTATGGTATGAAATTTCAATAGGGATTATATTATATAATAAATAAAGAGGTATTATTATGTTATAAATATCATAAATATAATATATAATAAGTTTTCTAGTCATTATTTCCAACCATGAGAGTTGGTAATGGACAAATGAATGACATCGTTCCACGAGGAGAAAGTTCGTCACACACACGTATGATGATTTTTAACCCTTTTTATGGAACTGTGTGTGTCTGTAGATAATAAAAATATCATATAAATATATTAGTATATTGATTATTCATATTTTTTATATATTCATCTTATAAGAATAATTTAAGGGTATGCACAGGGAAATAAGGAATATAAATTGATGAACATTATCTCTTCTTTGAGTAACTCCTCTTGGTTTTCACCAGAGGAATAAATTGGTTTGATTTATTCCGAATGAAATTATTAATGTGTGATATAAAGATAGTGTCTAATTTATTTGGGTAGTAATTTTCAAAACTATTTGTTTTTTAAGGTGTGAATAGAGGGGGAGACATGGTTTCCTTTTATAAGTGTGGACAAGGATACACTTAGAAATTTTTCAAAATAAAGATAGGTGAACCCATGTTTAATCCTACCAAATGGATCCAATAAATCCCAAAAACTATAACTAGAATATATAAGGTATAAAGGTTTCTATAACATGGCTAATGAAAATTTTATAGGTTATGTGAGACCTTAAATTAATATTTACTCTCATTTCAACAACATTTTTACATTGATTGATGTGGTTAATTTTAATTCTTTTTATTGATAATTTTGGTGAAAAATAAAGTTGAATTTGTTATACAATATATATTATTATTATTAAAAAATTTGAAACCATTTTATTTAATT
The DNA here is from genome assembly GCA_963277665.1 of Viscum album. Classification (NCBI taxonomy): domain Eukaryota; kingdom Viridiplantae; phylum Streptophyta; class Magnoliopsida; order Santalales; family Viscaceae; genus Viscum; species Viscum album. The sequence continues at coordinate 331,923,707 of OY728150.1, read as the reverse complement.
AAAATCACATAAGTGTAAAATTTTAAATTAATGTTAATCCCTGCAGTCTTGGTGGCGCAATGAGTTTTTAATAAAAGTATATTATAGAAAAAAATTATTCTATATTAACTCTGAATAATAATAAATATTCTATGAAACTAAAATAATAATTACTGAAATATATTACATAAATAAAATTAAAACCTTCCCTCTTAGGTATTATTGTAATTAATTAAAAAGGATAAACATTTTTTATTTTAAAACTGTTTTTCGAAAAAACACTTCTTTTAACAAGAAAACATATATTAAAAACCAATATAAAGTTGATTAGAAATAAATTTATTGAAATAAATATAACTAAATAATTATTATTATACATTATATCATATTAAAAACAAATTTGGAATCATAAATAACTTAATGTTTTAAATGAAATGAATTTAAAAATCGATATTTTTAACAATTCAATAAAAACAAATATTTTCCAGAAAATAATAAAATTTCTACCACGTTAGATTATGATATCCTAATTTATAAAATAATATTCCATTTATAAATATAAAACTATAAATTTTTTTTGTATATATATATTCTTATAAGAAAAGTGTTTGATTAATTAAATTTCCATTATTGATTAAAATTATTACTTAATATTTTTAAAGATAATATAACTATCTAATTCATATTATTAAATATAAAAATTAATTATTCTATCATTAAATGGGGTTTTACATTATATATATACCCAAATAAAACAACATTATTCAAAGAAAAATCATATAGGTTCTGCTTTTCTCAAAATACCACCCTTTTTATGATACATAATTTATTTCAAAATAGTTTTCCTAGGTGTATGGTAAATGTTTCTAATTAACACTTTTATGAATTAATTTTTAGTTTACTATTCATATACATTTGATATATTTTATACATTATAGAATAAATAGATCATTATAATTAATATACTATAATGTTATCATGATAATGAAAGAATAGTGAGTATATATATTTAATTTACTATCTCATAACATTGTATGGTTTGTAAACTACTAAATTTAATTGACATCTCATCAAGGCTGTGGAGATTCATTAACAATATCTGCACCCGGTAGCAAGAGAAAGCATATATTTCCATATAATGACGAATATTATGACCCCTTTGGTAACTACTCCGTCAGCGTATTTTTGAGAATACAATCACGTTATCAGTCATATTTATTGAAAAGTTTAACAAACTATGCATTCCTTTTTCTAGGTGTAACGACTGATGGAAATATTCCCCCTTACACATTGCAAAACCTATTATCAGAGTAAGCACAAATCATGTGTCCAAATTCTTTTTCATTATCACATACTAAAATTCATTGCATACTTTGTTTAAATCAGATTTTGTTTTACTAATTCAACTACTGGTAATGAAGATTATTTTCATGACACAGGTGTGATGTAAATTATTAACAACCTCTACAGTTCTTCTCTATCTGTATATATATATATATATATATATATATATGTCTATTCTTTTCGTATTTCAATATTATTTGAATGCATAATTTACACTTGTAAAGGTCATGTCATCTAAACTGAGTCATATCATTTCAGAAAGAGATGTATCAACTGGTGAAATCAATGCTAGAATTACTCATCAAAATTACTATTCAGATTTGACCAACCACATAATCATCTGTTACTTTACAGATATTTTGTATGCATTTTCTTACTAATTAAATCAAAATACTGCTACAGAAATAACACAACTACTACACCATGAAGAAAATTATGGTCTTCTTCTTCTATTTGTATATATATATATCCATTCTCTTGGTATTTAAAATTAATTTAAATGAATATTTTACACTTGAAAATGATTTTTCATCTAATTTTAGTCATGTCAGTTCAGAAAGAGATGTTACAACTGCTCAAATCAATGCTGGGATTAGTCATAGAAACACTGTTCAGGTTTGACCTTCTACAAAACCATTTGTTCCAGTACATAAATTTCTTATGCATTTTCTTACTAAAAAAACTGAAAATACTACTGTAGAAATAATGCAACTACTTTACCATGTGGAAAATGTAGGTCACTGTATTATTTTTACCTTTTATTATAAAATATTAATGAAGTCATCACAGTTTTATTTAATTTACGCTGCCAAGTTTATTAACACCATTCATTTAACCCTTATTCACCTGCAGAATATCTGAATAGTGGAGACCCATCTAATGTCTACCAATACTGTGGATCTATATTTTGGTTTGATGAGAGAAATATAAAATGCAACACCAAAGAAAACCCATAGTTTGGTGTATTTTGCGTGCTTGGTAATGTCTCTTTGCAATTACTATCGTCCTGTCCTCCGTACTTGCAAAGGTTAGTCTTTAATCAAAAATATGTGGAGGAATGATCATTCCAGGAATGTATGCATATTTACAATTATATGTTTGCATTCACATCAATGGGTAGTAAGGTTGACAGATCATTAAATAATGTAAGATCTCCAATCATATTCAGATTGAATGGACAAAACTACCACCGTATAGGTAGTTTGTGTCCTCAAGAGGGACAACCACCTAGATTTTCCCAGCTATATGTTTATGATACTGCGAACGAGTCTCAGAACAGGATTCTGAATGTCAGGTAATATTTGACATTAAGGTTGACAAATTTATGTGCCTGTCATATTTTCACTTCATTCTAAATTTAATTCAATTTCCAGTTATGCCGGAGCAAATTCAAACATAGTGGTCAATCGAAATATTATTGTCAACTTACAAAAAATACTTCATGAAATTAATTTTTTTGCTCATCATTTAAAAAGTTCAAAGGATGTTTATGATCATCAAAAACATTCAAACTTAAATTTGTGCATTCTTAAGATAAGACAAATAGATGCATCGACATACAACCTGCCTACTACTTCTGAGATTGAGATGCTTATTGTCGGTGAAATTAAAGATATCAACTGTGAAAGATATATTATCATTCAAAGCAGATGTGGTGATTTGAAGCGGATTGATGAGCATCATCCCATGTACCTTCCATTGCAATATCTGCTAATTTTAAAAAATGGTCAAGATGGATGTGTTGACAATGTTTTGAATCAATTTATGTCTATGAGTACATGTAGAAATGTTCGGAAAGTAACAATGAGTGAAAACATCTCCTTTAACATGCAATTCCAGTAGAGTGATATATCGTTATTAAAACATTCAAGAATATTGTTGCAACAAGTTATCGTTGATTCTTATACAATGATAGAGACTCAGAGACTATCCTACATATGCTTAAATCAAAAACACGTGAGGGTTGAGTTGTACAATGGGCTTCAAGATGCTTTTCTTCAAGGTGACCGTGATGGGTATGAATGCAGGAATCGAATCATTTCACCATCTATATTTACTGGTGGTCCTATATATATGATTCAAAAATACCAAGATGCAATGTCAATATGGAATTGGGCAGGATATTCATATTTGTTTTTAACATTTACCTGAAATCCACTATGGCCTAAAATCACCAGATTTGTATCACGTCACAACCTTCATCATTCAGACTGTTCGCACATTGTATCCATAATTTTCAATATTAAGGTTTACCAGTTAATGAAAGATTTACGAGAGAGACATTTTTTGGAAAGCCACTAGCATGTACCTTTCTAAATATGAATTATTTTATGAAAAATACTTTTTCTTATTTTTTGAATCTTTTGTTGAACTGGGTCATTTATATTATCACTTTCTGTGCAGTTGTTCGTATAGTGGAATTTCAAAAATGTGGACTACCTCATGTACACATTCTACTATTTTTATGTAGAGATAGAAAATTAGGTACTCCTACCTACATTGACAAAAAAAATTTCTAAAGTTCCAGAAAAAAGGTGAGTTCCCAAAACATCGTGAGGCTTTTAAGAAGTTTATGATGCATGGACCTTGTGGAAATATAAATCATAAATCATCTTGTATGAAAAATGGAAAATGTACAAAGTTTTTTCCAAAAAAAATTGTTGAAAATACAACAGTTGATGATGATGGGTATGTTCTATACTGACGAAGAAATTATGGAAACACAATTGTGAAAAATGGTGTCCCATTGGATAATTGGTTTGTTGTACCGTATAATCCTTTCTTGGTAATGAAGTATCAAGCTCATCTGAATATTGAAGTTTTCAATCAATCTACATCCATCAACTATATGTTCAAGTATATTAGCAAAGGTAATGATTGTGTAATAGGAGCTCTATATGAAACCAACACTACTGCATTGTTAGAAAATCATGTCGATGAGATTAAAATGTATTATGATTGCTGATACATAACTCCTTGTGAGGCCTCTTGGAGGATATTTTCCTGTGATATCCACAATAGATATCCTCTAGTTGAAAGAATACATTTTCATTTACCCAGCCAAAATTGTGTTACGTACACTGACAATGATCATATTGAGGATGTCTTGAGTAAGGATAATATTTATGAATCAATGTTTATGGAATTGTTTCAAGCTAATGTTGCTTACCCAGAAGGAAGATGTCTCACATTCGCAGAATTTCCAACTAGATTTGTATTCCACCATCATGAAAAAATATGGTCTCCAAGAATGTAGGGGTTCAGTATTGGTAGACTATATTATATGTCACTGACAACTGGAGAGCCATATTACCTCCGGTTAATGCTCACAAAGATCAGAGGTACAACTTCTTTTGACAGTATTAAAACTGTCAACAACATTATTCATGGTAATTTTGGTGAGGCATGTTCTGCATTGGGACTTCTTGCTGATGACAGAGAATTTATTAATGCAATAAATTAAGTGTCAACTTGGGCTACGGGATGGTATATGTGAAGAATTTTTGCCAACATGTTGTTCTCAAACAATATGTCTCACCTCAACATTGTGTGGCATGAAACATGGGAGCTCCTCTATGAAGACCTTCTCTATGTGCAACAAAATAGGCTACAAATTCCAAGTATATGTTGTCTTATTGCTCAATATATATAATTTGAAATGTGTAGTTGTTAATTCAGTAACTTTTTCTTCTTTATTAATACATTGTACTAATTAAATAACAATATTTTTTTATTCCATTTAGATTTCACACTCACGGATCATCAAAAAAAGATATATGATTTTCTTGAAAAATAAAACCTACTACAAAGGAATGGTGGATCTCTTCAATATTTTCCAACAATTCCCATTCCAAATTCTTAAATTGTCTCTCAAGGAAATCAATTTGTAGCTAATGAACTAAATCATAACAGAGAGAGTCTTCGGAATGAGTATCTGACTTTGCAAAGTATGCTAACTGATGAATAGAATTACGTGATGAGTACCATTATGTCTTCATTAACTGCATCTCCTAGAGGATTCTTTTTCTTTAATGGTCATGGAGGAACAGGTAAAACTTATATTTGGAAAGTATTAACATCATTACTACGGTCAGAAGGTAAAATTGTTCTGGAAATTGAATCCAGTGTCATTGCATCATTTCTGCTACCGGGTGGGAGGACAACACATTCCAATTTTTGAATTCCGATTTCTATTACGGAAAACTATGTTTGCAATACTAAACAAGGCAGTGATGTCGTGGTTCTTCTATAGTTAACAAAGCTTATTATTTGTGATGAGGCACCAATGATTCATAAGCATTGTTGTGAAGCTGTCGACTGTACATTAAAAGATATAATGTCCATAAAAAATGAGAATGCCTCAAATTTTCCATTCGAAGGAATAACTATTGTATTGGGTGGGGATTTTGGAAAAATACTACCTGTCGTACCAGGAGATAACAAAAATGAAATTGTTTCTTCAGTTATATCTTCTTCATACTTGTGGAAACATTGTCACATTCTAACACTGACAAGGAACATGAGATTGATTTCTAATTCTTTTATAATTACTGATGAGGTTCTTGAATTTGCCAAATGGACTTTAGATATTGGTGAAGGTCACATTGGAGAACCAAATGATGGCGAGGCTATAATTCCAATTCCATACACATATCTTCTTACTTCGACTGAAGATCCTATTTCTAAAATTGTTGAAAATACATATCCTAACTTCATTTGTAATCATGGTGATGTTAATTATCTTAAATATTGTGCCATCTTAGCTCCAATTCGGGATACTATTGAAGAATTGAATGCGTATATGATTTCCCTCACGTCTTCTGAATGCAAAGATTATTTCAGCTCAGATTCAGTTTGTGATGCATGTTTTGATATAGATAGGCTAGAAAACATTTACACATCTGATATGTTAAATGGGATTAATGTTTTAGGGATGGTTGCCCATAAAATTACACTCAAAATTATTGTTCCCGTCATGCTGCTTCGAAATATAGATCAGTCTATTGGATTATGTAATGGGACTCGCTTGATTGTTACACATATGAGGGATCATGTCATCGTAGAAAGAATTCTATGTGGCTATAATTCAGGATATATTTCCTTCATTCCAAGATTAAATATGACACACTCCGACAGTCGGTGGCCTTTCAAACTGCAAAGAAGACAATATCTGTTGATTGTTTCTTATGCTATGAATATTAACAAATGTCAAGGAAAATCACTGTCTTCTGTTGGGTTGTATCTTCAAAAACCTATGTTTTGTCATGGTCAATTATATGTTGCTCTATCTAGAGTCACATCACCATTAGGTTTGAAAATAGTAGTTGGTGATAATAATACCACAACTCATGAATCAACCCAAAATATTGTCTACAATGAAATATTCCATAGATTGTGTTAGGTATATGTTAAATTTTATGTTAAACTATCAATGTTTATTTATGCTCAATTTATTAATGCCTGATTTTATGAATGTCAATGTTTCTGAATATGATATCTTTGTAAAAAAAATAAAACAGCACCTTCATACCAAAATGTCGTGATCAATTACCCCTTTGAATGATATCACACCTGATAACGATGATACATTGAAGATACAAGTGCATATTTTGAATTTGTGATGCAACACATCATCCAGGTACTCTAATGATGTTGTGGTGATTGATATGATTCTTGGAGATATACAGGTAAAATCATAAAAACAGTAGAGTTCATATTATCTTTCTTCTATTTCATTTCTCTTCTCAATTTAAGTATACCACATATTTGTCAAGTTGATTTATATGTCTTTCAATTCTTGACATTCTTATAAATTGATTTCTATAGAAATCGAAGATACTCTATACTATAACTGGGCATCATATTCTATCTATGTTCAAAAATATATTGCGGGAAGGGATGTGCTATTTCATACCAAACTTGCAGATAGCTGCAAATCAAGGTACCTACTTAGGAACTAGACATGCATGTCGATTACTATTCACATCAACAGTGCATGTGCGGCCTTGTGATGTACCGCTACCACATTTATATTTTGATTTTACTTCCTTTGAAGACATAATTCAAAGAAAGGTTCCAGAACAACATTTAATAGGTACAATTTTATTGAGATTTCTGAAACATTTTATTACTATTAGTACAGTATGTTTGTTGATAAATGTTTCATTTTTTAGATTATTGTCAACTTTTATTATCTTACAGTAGAAAATATTTTCTACTTTCTTATATGTTTTAAAAATTATTGGATATTTACGTTTCTCACATCATATTGAAGCATTGGGTAATAGCAATTTCAAAATGAAAATTGTCTTACAGGATAAAAGGTTAGTCATAATGTCATTTTAGTATATCTGACCTTCTGTTCATATCTAACATTATGTGGTAAATGTTATTCTGTAGTGTGTTACAACTTAAGTGCTGTTTATGGGGTGACTATGCTAACCAGATGTCTTCTTACTTGGAAGAAATCATCGGTTCATAAACTGTTTTAATATTGCAACTCATCGATGTTAAGAAATTAAATAGCATCCTCTCTATTAACACAATTCCTTATTGACATTCTGTTCATTCAATGATTTTAAAAGTTCTAAACTAGTAATCCAACTTAAATCGCTTTAAAACTACTTTCAGACTCTATTATTCTGAAAAATTCCATTCATGCGACGGAAATCCTTTTCAATCTTGATATTGAAGATGTTGAATCATTCCGAAAAAGGTGCTCTGTACAGTTAATTTTATTATCATTTTTGTATATGTTGTCCAATGTTTATTATATGATAGATGTAGATGTTATGTTTGACATTTGAGTTTCATTTTTCAATTTTCAGATGTACGTTTATAATGTCATCAGAGATTCAAAGTCCAGCACCAACAAACCCATCTTCATTCTCTACACTATTTCTATATTGGAAAAATAAAAAAACCATTTTTGAAGTGAATAATTGTGATCAGGTATATTGTATACGACAAATTTACAAATTTAAATATTCATTTAATATTTTCTTATACCCATATTTTACTATACAATTTCATTATCTATATTATTCTCAATGTTGGATAGCCTAAAAAGTGCTTGATTTCCGTCACCATAAAAAAATTCAAACAACTCACAATTGGTTATATGATTTATGCAATTCTTGCATGAAAAAAGTGCATAATGTTGATTGAAAAATTTGGTGCACCAACTATAAGAAATCTGTAACTTACACTATTCCCTGGTTCTTATTTGTTCTTCTTCTTAACATTTTATTAGTTACTTTATATATAATTAGTAATTAATTTCACTTATCCTAAATCCCTTTGTAATTATATTTATAAATCAACAGATTTTGAGTGTAGCTGCTTGTGACTGATTCCACAGACTCCTTATCAGTTGTCCTATTTGATAAACAAGTAATGCAATTTGTGAAAAAAACTTCTTCAGATCTACGAGATTATTTGATTCAGGTACTACTAGATAATAAACTAGCATTATGACAAAATATTTTCTCTTCATTTAAACTAACATTTAGTTTTTTCATTAAATAAGGCTAACGATGAGCACGGTTTTCCTACTGAATTGATTGTTTTCAAATAAAAATTGTGTTCTTCTGTCAATTGAAGTGTCAAACTATAATATTCAAAGTCATCACCGTTCAGTAGAAAAAACTCATACAAGGTAATATTCATCACTAACAACGAAAACTACATAACCAACTTCAATGATATCTTCAAGGAATTTTAGGTAGATTATATTACATATCCTTATATCCATTAATACAGATAGACTGAAAATAGTTATTTGTCTTATTATTTATATAAAGCATCGTCAAAGTAGTGGCTGTACAAATGTAAGTAGTGTGAATTATCATAGTCAGATACAATATAATCCATTATCATCATTTTTACTTCCCTTCATGTAAAGAACATTCCACTGGATTATTTCTTTCATCTTCTATCATAGGAACATCAGAATGTTGACACATTTTGACTCAGTGCAAAATCTGACTCTATATTTGAAATATAGTCTGTGGTATCATAAAAAATTGAGGTATATATTTTTGTTCTCCCTTTGAATTTGCATTACAAGTGATTATTTTCATCCTATATTGTAATTTCTCCTAGATACGATGCTTTGTTGAACTACATTCTAGATGTAGAAAAACCTACTGACTGGTTTTCTGAATGAATATGCTATTGAGAAATCTCATCATATCACACATAAAAGTGTCAGTATAGCAAGTCAAATAAAAAATATGGGAATCCGAATTAATTATAAATTGAAGGAAAAAATAGAACAGAATTACTGATATGTTCTGAAGGTATGAAAGGTAATACGATATCAGGTGATTGTATCTTCTAATTTATTTTCTGTCATCTTACTTAGTTTACTATAACTATATTACAGATCAACTGTTAGTTGATGTATTTCAGTGCTGGTGGGAGAAGGGGCAGGGCAGGGAGGTTGGTCCTGGTGGGGGCTTGTGGGAAAGGGGCTGGGCAGGTTGGAGGGCCCTGGTGGGGTTGCTGCTAGGAAGGAAGGAGGATGAGTTGGAAGGGGGATGTGCTGGGATGGGGTGGCAGCATTGGCTGCTATGGTGTGAGGGGAGGGAAGGGGTCGGGTAGGGGGAGGGGAGGGAAGGGGTTGGCCAGGGGGGAGGGGAGGGAAGGTGTCGGGCAGGGGGGGGAGGGGAGGGGCTGGGAATGGGTGGGGGTGGTGATGGGTAGGATTGAGTACAAATTGGAAGGGGGGCAGAACTGGTGGGGGTAGTGCTGGGCAGGGGGATGCCCTCTGTAGTTTTTTTATCATTGATATTGAAAGATGTTCAGTTAGACATTAATTTTAGGATTATGTAATTTTAAATTTTCTATGCAGTTTCAACAACACCTTCGGGTGGGGGTGTATTTCAAAGAGCTCCATGCAGGTATTCATAGTACATGATTATATAATGTTATGCTTTAGATTTTTATTTTCTCATTGAAGGGTTTATAGGGATTAAATTACACAACACATGAATGGGTAGTCTGTGCTGGACTACTTACTTCTATAGTTAGAAGGGGGGGGGTAGAACTGGTGGGGGAAGAGATTGGCCAGTGGGTTATGTGGTAAGGGGCTAGAAAGGGGGGGGAATTGTTTGGGAAAGGAAATGGGAGGGGGGTATTTCTGGGGGGGAAGGGGCTGGAAAGGGGGGAGTGCTGGAGAAGGGCCTGGAAAGGGGGGAGTGTTGGGGGAAGGGGCTAGGAAGGGGGAATAGGTGGGGGAAGGTGCTGGGCAGGGGAAGCTGGGTAGGGGGTACCAGGACATGCTGGAAAGGGTGGGAGGATATTATGGTTAGTGGGGAGGGTAGGGGAGGATCTGGGCTGGTTGTAGAGGATATGAGGGGAGGGGGAGCAAGATGAGGGTAGGGGGAAGGGCCTGGAGGGGGGAGAGGTTGGCCAGGGGTTGCGCTTATGGGGGAAGGAGCTAGAAAGGGGGGAATTGCTGGGAGAAGGAGCTGGGCAGGGGGGGACTGGTGAGGGAAGGTGCTGTGTAGTGGGATGTTTGGTAGTGGGGGTACCAGGACATTCTAGAAATTTGGGGTGGGGGGGGGGGGTTACCCCTCAATGATTTTATGTGTCCAATTGTGTTGAAAAATACCATTATAAGGTATGCCCATGTTCTTCTTCTTCCATTTCCATTGATGGATTTAGGGGTTCGGATTGTATTTTGCCAATATCATGAAAAAATTGTGTTTATACATTGGGGGTTTCCCCCTTTATATATAGGAAGTCCCATAGAGGTCTATTGCACCCCATTTATCACTGTTTTGGTATAAATTTCACACTTTTTTAGACTTCACAACCAATGTATGTTTCTCATGTATATTTCCATCCAAAATGTTAACCACAGAATCCACAACAAAAACTATTGTAGCAATGTCCAAGGGATAATGGTTTCTTTGTGGCATCACCAAATTTCCCCCTACACTTGCATAATTTTTGAGGAAACCTAAAGAAATTTGTTTTGTATGCTTAGTAGTTTTTTGGCACACTGCATTGATTTTCTAATGGATGCCCTCTTTATCTAAACTGAACATTAAAATATAGTGCTTCTTTGGAGGATTACCTATATGGGAGATTCTGTTATAATTTTATAGCATATAGGCAGGGGTTGGGTAGGTTGGAGGGGAGGGGAGGAGAGGATGGTGGTAGGGGTAGGGGGTAGGGGCTGCTGGGGGAAAAGGTTGGGTAGGGGAGGGGAGGGGCAGGGGTTGGGAAGGATGGTGGGGAGGGGAGGGGAGGGGAGGGTGATGGCAAGGGGAAAAGGTTGGGCAGGGGGGAGGGGAGGGGAGGGGCTGGGCAGGCTGGAGGGGAGGGGAAAGGAGGGGAGGGTGATGGCAGGGGGAAAAGGTGGGGTAGGGGGGAGGGGAGGGGCAGTTTCTGGGGAGGTTGGAGGGGAGGGGAGGGGAGGGGCTGGGCAGGATATAGGGGAAGGGAGGGGAGGGGCAGTTGCTGGGCAGGTTGGAGGGTAGGGGAGGGGAGGGGCTGGGCAGGCTGGAGGGGAGGGAGGGGAGGGGAGGGTGATGGCAGGGGGAAAAGGTTGGGTAGGGGGAGGGGAGGTGGGGGCAGTTGCTGGGAAGGTTGGTGGGGATGGGAGGGGAAGGTCTTGGCAGGATGGAGGGGAGGGGAGGGGAGGGGAGGGGAGGGTAATGGTAGGGGGAAAAGGTTGGGAAGGGGGAGGGGAGGGGTAGTTGTTGGGAAGGTTGGAGGGGAGGATAGGGGAGGTCCTGGGAAGGATAGAGGGGAGGGGAGGGGAGCAGAGCGGAAGATGATGGCAGGCGGGAGGGGGTGCTGGTGGAAATGGTTGGCCAGGGGGGAGGGGAGGGGAGGGGAGGATGAGGCCTGGAGGGAGGGATTTGCTACTTTGAATGTTCTTTTCATTCTTGTCTATTTATATATTATGATGTCTAAAAATATTTTGTCTACTTCATGTTGGAATGAATGTTATTTTTCTGTCAGATATTTCATTCATGTCCATTTCCCGGTGACATTAATACTTATTCTGCATATTCAGGTATTCTTATGCTGTATACTTATGTTGTATATATTCTTATGTTGTATTCTTATGCGGCATATTCTGGTACTCTTATGATGTGTTAGATAAGGAAAATTCCAACCAATCTTATAATGGTGAGGGAAAGATGAAATGAATTGGGATCATCTTCTACTTGCTGGAAAATTACTTCATGTCTAAACATCACAACATCTCTATTTGTGGAAAACAATTTTTTTTGTATTATAATTATTCCTTGGAACATCTCATTTTTTTATTAGATAAACTGTTATTTAAGTAACTCCTCTTCAAATTTTTCATTCATAGTATGCAATATTGTTTTCTTAAATGTAGTTTATATTGAAGTATGGTTTACATCCTTGACTATTCCAAAGAGTTTCACATTAAAATTGATGTATCTTATTTTAACATTTTATATTGATGTCTTTTTAATAGATTCACTTATAATTCCAAATTATTCACCACTTATATGTTATTCAAATACAGTAAACATTATTGTTTCTTCACAACTGTTACAAATAGTACTCTTAAGAAGAGAGATAATAAACTGTTATGTTTTATAAATATTAATCTATAGTTAATAATAAGAATTATTTTATAGTGTCGTGCATCGCACGGTTGGAGTAATAGTTATTAATGTGTGAGAGAGAGATAGTGGTTAATTTACTTGGGTAGTTATTTTCAAAACTATTTGGTTTTGAAGGTGTGAATAGAGGGGGAGACATGGTGGCCTTTTATAAGTGTGGACGAGGATACACATAGAAATTTTTCAAAATAAAGATAGGTGAACCCATGTTTTATCCTACCAAATGGCTTCAATAAATCCCAAAAACTATACCTAGAATATATAATGTATAAATGTTTCTATAACATGGCTAATGAAAATTTTATAGGTTATTTGACACCTTAAATTAATATTTACTCTCATTTCAACCACATTTTTACATTGTTTCATGTGGTTAATTTTAATTGTTTTCAATGCTAATTTTGATGAAAAATAAAGTTGAATTTTCAATAAAATATGTATTATTATTATTATTAAAAAAATTCAAACCATTTTATTAAATTAAAATCACATAAGTGTAAAATTTTAAATTAATGTTAATCACTGAAATCTCAGTGGCACAATGAGTTACTAATAAATGTATATTATAGAAAAACATTATTCTATATCAACTCTAAATAATAATAATATTTCTATGGAACTTAAATAATAGTTACTGAAATATATTACATAAATAAAATTAAAACCTTCCCATATTAGGTATTGTTCTAATTAATTAAAAAAGGTAAACATTTTTTATTTTGAAACTGTTTTTTGAAAAGCACTTCTTTAAACAAGAAAAAATATATTAAAAACAAATATAAAGTTAATTAGAAATAAATTAATTGAAATAAATATAACTAAATAATTATTATTATTCTTGTTATCATATTAAAAAAAATTGGAATCATAAATTACGTAATGTTTTAAATGAAATGAATTTAAATATGGTATTTTTAACAATTCATTAAAAAGAAATATTTTCCAGAAAATCAAAAAATTTATCCCAAGTTAGATTATGATATCCTAATTTATAAAATAATATTCCATTTATAAATACAAAACTATAAAAAAAATTATATATATTCTTATAAGTAAAGTGTTTGATTAATTAAATTTCCATTATTGATTAAAATTATTACTTAATATTTTTAAACCTAATATAACTATCTAATTAATATTTTTAAATATAAAAATTAATTATTCTAACATTAAATGGGGTTTTACATTATATATGTACCCAAATAAAACAACATTATTCAAATAAAAGTCATATAGGTTCTGCTTTTCTCAAAATACAACCCTTTTGATGATACAGAATTTATTTCAAATGTGTTTTCCTAACTGTGTGGTAAAAGTTTCTAATTAACACTTTTATGAATTAATTTTTAATTTACTATTCATCAATATTAGATATATTTTATACATTATAGAATAAATAAATCATTATAATTAATATACTATAATGTTATCATGATATTTAAATAATCGATAAATACCCTTTCCATTTTACTTGGAAATAATACTCCTCACGTGTACAAGAGAACTATCACCTCCTTGATTGAAGTGTTTAATTTTTAATAACTTCCTTACATACCTAGTTAAAAATGAAATTTTAATACATTTATATGATATTTATAAACATAATCATATTCTAAAATTATAAAATATTCTTTTTATTTCTATATTTATATGGAATATGATTGTTTCACCCATGCATATATGAAATCTACCACTAACTTAAATGTTAATTATTTTGTTTTACATTTGGTATTTCATTATTTAACAATTTCACATTAAATAAGATTCACCCCAATAAAAACATATAAATATTATCATTATGGTTCTATAAAAATGATATTACTTCAAAACATTAACTTTCCATTACAAACCTGGTAATTTTAATAGTAAATTAATTTAATACCATATTAAAAATTTGGATTAGATTTTTCCATGTAATATTAATTACAATAATATTATGCAATTTAGAAAATAAAAAATAAAATAAATTTGTTATTACTAAACTTTTTATATGAAATGAATGTCTTAATTTAGAAGTATAATTTCAATATTTTACTTTTTTATATGAAAAATTGATATAATATTTTATATTAGAATGTAAAAAATGTTATTAGCATAATTTTTTTGGATTTTTCTAAAAAAGTTAATTTTTTGGTAAGTAGAAAAAAATAATGGGTTTCAAGAAGACTATGATTTATGTTCAGGTATTTATAATGTTATATTAAATTTCTTATTATTTTTTCATATTTAATTAGTTTCTTTTTGTTAATGAAAAACCATTAGATTTCATTTTTATCAATATTAAACATAATTATAGTGTAAATAAATTTTTATAATCAAAAATTCATTTTTTGGGGAAACTATTTTTCACAATGTTTTGGGGTACATTTAAAAGGTAATTTTAGCTAATTATAGAAGTTTTTTGCTTAAAATAGGCTCAATATTTGGAATCATAATTTTCATATTTTTTTAATGTAGAAAAATCCATTTTTGTAAGAACCTGGATTTTCATTTCAAGCATGTCTTTCCTTTTTATGGAGTTTTTAAGAAAAATGATGTTTATGGAACGCCGTGTAATTTCTGAGTACACGCCGTGTACTCTTTTCCCACTCAAAGTCGTGTACTGGCCATGTTCGGGCCACACACATGGTGTGTAGGGGTGACGTGGAGGCCGATTTTGGCGGAGTACGGAAAGGCCTAGTACACGTCATGTACTCTAAAAGTACATGTCGTGTACTTTATTTTTTTCACTAAACAGACTGGGGTCATGCCTGATCGCCAAAAACATCTTCTTCTAGGCCTGGTTCGACTGAGAGACATCGTACGACCATAGTACTTCTCCGGATTCTTGAGCCTCCATCTGTTTGCCGATTCCACCACCGTCGATTGGGTTGGAATCGCAGTGGTGAGTTCTTCCTTCTTCTTCAGTTTCATTCCTTGATTCTTCCTCTTTCTCAATTTATCGTTCTTTGAGCATTTTGGACGTTTCCTCAGATCTATGATTTTCAAGGGAGAATCAATTGTCGCAGTTCAAGTAGATCGATCTCGTAGGATTGGGGTAGGTGGTTTGTTCCTTACCGTTCAAAGTCCTTGAGTTTTATTTGCAAATTCCACCAATACCCGTGATCAGGGTATTGCGTGTTTACCTTTTTTCCCTTGTTGTTTTCCTACCTTTCTTGTATTCTTGTGTAGAGGTAAATTAATCATGTTAGAGGATAATTTGTTGTTCTTGGAGGTTTTTCCCATGCTTTGCTCTATTTATGACCTTTGGGTCTTGTTAGCCTTTGGCTATTATGACTGTTTCCATGCCTTGTGTCTATAGGGTGGAGTGTTTTTCATTTCATTCTTGTTGCCCTATAAACTATTATCAAAGTAGCTCTATAAGTGTACCTTGGTCAGCCAAGTAGCACTGTAGGTATACTTTCCCTTATTGCATTATCATGCACTGACTGGCACGAGGCTATGAGAACCTGGTGCTATAGACTATAAGGGATAGACCGAGTGGGCTTCCCAGAGACTCTGTGACATCATAAACTACAGGAGGGAAGATCGAGTGAGCTTCCCTATTGAGTATTAGACATTATAGACCACAGGGGATAGACCGAGCAAGCTTCCCAGTGTGCATTCAAATTTTATAGACTATAAGAGGGTAGGTTGAGTGAGCTTTCTCAGAGAGTCTTAATTTGTTTGAATATTTTTAAGAACCTTCCCAGGCTAGAGGAGGAATTGACCGAGTGAGCTTCCTCAGAGAGTATGTGGTATACCTGAGGGTATAGGACGAATTGACCGAGATAGCTTCCTCGGGGAGTCTCTAGACCATAGGGCTAAGAGGGTTAGACCGCGTGATCTTCCTCAGAGAGTCCCTAACTACCATAGACTATAAGGAGAACTTATCGAGTGAGCTTCGCCAGAGAGTCTCATAAATTCGTATGACCAAGCCAGAGGGGTTAGGCTGAGTGCACTGCCTAGAGGGTTGTGGTACTTCTTGGTTAGGACCAGAGGGGATGGTTGTGAGTACTTCCTAGAGGGTTTCCTGTTTGTGTTAGCTATTTTTCTTCACTACTTTTTTTGGTTGTTGATTGATTACTGTTGTGTATCTCTATGCTTTACTGCTTACTATTTAATGCCTACTGCTTTGTTGTTGCTGTTTACTTCTTATTGTACTTTTAACTGCCATATACTCACTGACTGTTAGGCACAAATCTTCGGGTGAATGCCTACTGGTATTTAGTCTCACACCTTGTTTGGGTCATGCTTTTGGGCCCAAACAGACTATGTTGTTACAGGTATAAACAAGGGAAAGCGCCCTTCGACTTCTGGTACTTGATTTCTTGGAGTAGGTGAGCATCAGACCAAGATTTGTCTTGCGGTTCTGAGGAGCTATTTACTTTTCTTTTGTACTTGTTTTGGTACTATGGTGTTTTCAGCATTGTGACTTGTTTGGATACTTTCCTAGAGTTGTATCTTGTATCGTACAATATATACATATGTGCTCCAGTTTGTTGATTTAGTCTTCCACTATGTATTATTGTTCATTATTCATTGCTTACGTTATTGCATGTTTATTTATTTCGGCTGTGTACTCTGCCAATGAGGGCATATTTTCCCTACTATCACACCCAAGGCCCTCGCTGCTAGTTGGAAGCCTCTGGAATTTGGGGAAGTGCACTTGAGGCCGTGTGGTGAACCGACTCGGAGCCCCGGTTGGTGGCATCCAGGTCGGGACGTTACAATGTGGTATCAAAGGAATTCTTTTCTCTTGATTTACTATTTGGAGCCTTTATCCAGGAATTGGATGGATTTGGTATTTGGTAATAAGTTGTGACCAGGATTATCTAACCCGTGTACAGGGAAAAGCCATACTACCTCGTTAATTACAGTTTTCTGGTTTTGAGATTTTACAGTTGATATGATTTCACCTAGAGTGATTCACATGACTAGCATTGTTAGTATTGTTTGTCTATTTTGTTTCTATTTTTGTCAAAGCCTGATGAGATTAGGGTATGCCATCTCATTCATCATATAGGCACTTATTAGAAATCAAACGCCATGCATTCTTGCAATGCCATCTAGGGAGCATTAGCAATTGCATGTTGTTGTGATAGACTTAGTGTAGATTATGCATGTTGTTGTGATAGATGCTTTAATGGAACCCCTACTATTGCGATAAAGAAGTTTATTGTGTTGTACTTTTCTTGAATGAACGCCAAATTTTTATTCTTGAGGTGTTATGGGCCCTCTTGAATTGGAATTTGGTGAATCATGATCCTATTTTCTCTTGTATATGACTGTGGGAGATTCCAAGCTTTGATTTGTGGGGATTATGGGCCCCTGCGGGTCGGAATATGGCACCTCCTTGCTTTGTTTTATGTGTTTTCTGGGTTTCTGTGTAGTTTTTGAGCTACTGCCCAAAAAACACCCAGAATACATGGTGTGTACTTTTTGGATACACGCCGTGTATCCAATAGGCCATGTCACTGAACGTGTGAGCAGAAACACAGTGTCGTGAAAATAACTTCAGGAACACACCATGTATGGTTGGTTCATGTCGTTTAGTTTAGAGCCGTGTACCCGGCTGTGTCACTAACAACACAGGTCGGGAAAGCTTGGGTAGAACATGTCGTGTTGGTAAAGAACACGCCGTGTAGTTTTGTCCCAAGTACCCAACTGTGTCATGAACTACACGGGTCGGTGTTACCTTCTCCTATACTCGCCGTGTTTGTTCGGAACATTCCGTGTAAGGGTCAGCCATGTAGACAGCTGTGTAAATAACAACACGGACTGTCGAGACCTTGTCTAGTACACGAAATGTCTCTAGGGAATATTCCATGTATTCTGGGGTTAGTTTGGACTATGTGGGTTATCTGTGTAAGGAGACACGGGCAGGGGTTTAGGGTTCAAGTAGACACCATGTGTGGGAACAACATGCCGTGTAGTTTGGGGTGTTACACGACCAATAGTGGCAGGAGTACATGCCCATGTTAATGGATAAAAGTACATGTCGTGTAGTATTTATACACGTTGTGTAGTCGTGTTTTGTAAAACATGATAGAATCATTACACTCTTACCATTTTGTACTCCTGTGTTTTCAGTCATTGTTAATCCTGATCTAAGGTGTGCTTTTGATCTTTCAGAGATATGCCTCTGAGATGTCCTCTGGTCATGCGGCAGTTGCCTGATGGTGACTAGACACCAGATATGGCCGATCATGAACCTCCTGTTGATCCTCATGTGGTGCCAGCCTTAGCACCAGCAGTTATACCCGTCATAGGCGTTAATGCGAAATTCTGGGAGGATTTCTTGAGGATGATGTAGACATTCCAGGGAGCGTCGCCTCCTACCCTATCGATGGCTGAGTTGACGAGGGTTTTTCAGCAGCAGCATCCTCCTACTTTCTCAGGGGATGGAGGACCCCAGGCTACAGAGTCGTGGTTCGAGGCCACCATGACTATCTTTGATCATCTAGAGATACCCCCAGAGAAGAGGGTAAAGTTGGCCACATATATGCTTCAGGACACCGCCAAGAGGTGGTGGGAGGTGATCCCACAGTCCGGGCGTCAATAGGGTATGTCTTGGGACGATTTTTGATGCACCTTCTATGACTACATCTATCCGGAGACCCTGAGGGCCGATCGAGCCAACGAGTTTATGAGTCTTCAATAGGGTACTATTTCTGTTATGGAGTACTCGTCTCGCTTCACTGAGCTGCAGCGTTTCACACTGATCCCAGCAGGTCATGAGTTGTTTCTTGATAGGAAGTTCGAGGACGGTCTCAGGCAGGAGATCCATTCCCAGGTGAATATCTTCTAGTTGACTTCTATATCCTCCATCGTTAACCAGGAACTGGTTATTGAGGTCAATCTCAGAGATTCTGGAGTAGTGAGCCCGGGCGGTTTGACATCCAGAGCTGGTGTTCCTCTTACGGACAGTTGGAAGCATCGCAGAGAGTCTTCTCATGGATATCGAGGTTCGTGGGATGCATCTTCTTGCAGCCAGGTTGTATGATACCAGTGCAATAGGAGTGGTCATACCAGACCTCAGTTCCAGAGAGATCTGATGGAGTGCCGATCTTGCGGCAATATGGGCCATCTTCAGTGCTTCTGTCACATATTCTCACCTTCAGTAGGAGGTAGGGGTTCCTCTATGACCCCGTGTTCTAGAGATGCTTCACCAATTTCCCACTAGTCTAGGAACTAGAGTTTTTCTGGCTGTTCGGGCTGAGGTGGAGGTTGCGGTCGTGGTGGTCAGTCACCAGGACATCAGCGACAGCAGAGTGGATCATCTCAGAGCGATCATCCTGGGGCATAGGTCTGTGGTGCAGGCCAATATTTCGTCGTGGAGTAGAACTATCGGGAATAGAATCCCATCCCTTCTATAGTTCATGGTACGATCTTTGTAGCCTCAGATTTATCTTCAGCTCTTTTTGATACTGGTGCTTCCCATATCTTTATCTCTGTTGTGGTCGTGATGAGACTTGGGCTTTGTATCTTTTCTTCTGTCGACTCGTTGACACCAGACACGCTGTTGAGGACAAGGACATCTAGCGTACGTCAGTGCAGAGAGTTCCCTATTGAGGTTGCAGGGTGCTATTTCTTATGGGACCTCTATGTCTAAGCGATGATATGCTATGACTTCATTCTCAGAATGGACTGGTTGGTTCCCTTCTAGGCAGTCGTCAATTGCTATCACCACAGGATGAGTTTAATATCACCAGAGGGCAGATCTTTCCTTCAAAGAGGCGATTGGGATGTCCAGGCAGGTAGAGCTAGGCCAGAGCATAATGGGTTGGGGGAAGTTACAGCCCAGATTTCTAGTCTTTATCTGGATGACCAGGGGACTTCACAGTTAGAATTTCCCCGAGTGGTGGATCATTTTATGGATGTTTTTCCAGAGGTCTTTTCATGTTTTCCTTAAGATCGTGAGGTAGAATTCTCAATTGATCTCGTGCCAGGAGCGGCACCGATGTCTATTACTCCTTATAGGAAGGATACACCTGAGTTGCAGGAGCTCAAGAAGCAGCTGGAGGAGTTGTAGGCAAAGGGTTTCATCCGACCCAATAATTCTCCTTGGGGTTTGCCTGTCCTGGTTGCAAAAAAGGCGAACGACACCCTTCTTTTTTGTGTGGATTATTGGAAGCTGAACGAGTTGATGGTTAAGAACCGATATCCCTTACCGAGGATAGATGACCTCTTTGATCAGATTTGAGGAGCCCGGGTGTTCTCGAAGATTTATTTGAGGTCCATTTATCATCAGTTGTGCATTTAAATAGGAGATATACCTCTTAGATCCTTTAGGAGCAGGTATGGTCTATACGAGTATACAGTGATGTCGTTCTGTCTCATGAACTCGCCTACAGTTTTCATGGAACTAATGAACTGAGTGTTCCATTCATACCTAGACTCATTTGCGGTGGTTTTCATGGACGATATCTTGGTGTACTATCACACTCAACACGATCATGCCAGACATCCTGATATCATTCTGAGTACACTGAGAGAGCATCGGTTGTATGCTAAACTCTCGATGTGCCACTTTTGTATGGATCAGATTCACTTCATAGGTGACGTCATCTCAGAGGTTGGAGTATCTGTGGACCCTACGAAAGTGAGAGCTGTAGTTTCCTGGGAGTAGCCAGAGACTGTCTTTGAGGTACGGAGTTTCTTAGGGATGGCAGGACACTACAGACACTTCATTCATGACTTCTTGCGCCTAGCTGCACCGTTGAATTGAATGACCAAGAAAGTGGAGAAGTTTTTATGGCCAGATCCTTGTGATTCAGCCTTTAGGAGATGAAGGGGAGGTTGACATCAGCACCGATACTAGTCTTCCTAGATCCATGAAGGGCTACACTGTTTACTGTGATGCTTCAGGTATCAGGCTGGGAGCTTTTCTTATCCAGGGAGATGGAGTCGTTGTGTATGGGTCTCAGCAGTTGAGGCCAAAGGAGAGGAATAATCATACGCACGATCTAGAGTTGGAAGCTATTGTTCATGCCTTACATTTTTGGAGACATTACCGTCTGGGAGAGCACTTTGTGGTTTTCACCGACCACAAGAGTTTCATGTACATCTTCACTCAGCGTGATTTGAATCTGAGACAACACATGTGGGTTGAGTGTCTTCAGTTTTTTGATTTCGAGCTTGCCTATATGCTGGGAAAGGGAAACGCAGTGGCAGATGCGTTGAGCAAGAGAACTCAAATTCAGGCAGTGCAGGAGGCTAGCAGTGAGTGGCAGCTTATGGCTCTATTCTCTGAGATGCACTTGGAAGTGCATGATAGACAGGGACAGACTTTTCTATCTTCTGTAGCTATTCCCTCTACACAACTTGATCAGGTACGGATGAGGCAACTATCAGACTCAGAAGGCTTAGTCCTGTGGGAGAGTGTTTCGGGAGAGGACCCTCTTCCTGGATGGACAATGGGCGAGGATGAGATCTTGTGTTTCCAGGGACGTGTATGGGTGCCAGCAGACATACGTGGGGAGCTGATGTAGGATTTAATTCCTCAGTTTGGGCAGTTCATCCTGACATCACTAATATGTATCGTGACCTACACCTCCAGTACTGGTGGCCAAGTATGAAGAGAGATGTTTCTGGTTTTGTCATGAGATTTTATACTTTTTAGCCGGTGAAACCAGAGCATCAGCGACCAGCGAGGCTTTTTCAGTAGTTAAAAATTCTCGAGTGGAAGTGGAACGATGTTGCAAGGGACTTCTTGACTGGGTTAGTATGGTTACCTCGAGGGAGTGATGCTGTTTGGGTTGTCATCGACAGGCTTACGAAGGTTGCACACTTCATTCTAATCAAGGATACCTTCAGTGTTGATGATCTGGGATGATTGTAAATCCGATATATTATATATCTTCATGGAGTTCCACACTCCATTATTTCAGACAAGGATGTGCATTTACCTCTCGGTTCTAGCATGGACTTTAGAAGGATTTGGGTACACATGTACTTTCAAGTACAGCATACCATCCCCACAATGATGGCCAGCCCGAGCGCACGATCGAGGTTTTTGAGGATATGCTCCGAGCTTGCATTATAGACTTTGGTGGTTCTTGGGAAAAGCATATTACTCTGGTGGATTTCACCTAAAACAACATTTTTCAGGCGGCTATTCAGATGGCACCTTATGAGGCTTTGTACGGTAGGCTATGACGACCACCCTTATGCTGGTTGGAGGCAGGAGAGGCAGATTTTCTAGACCTCGTCTTGTTCCGGAGACCTCAGAGCAGATAGAGTTGATTCAGAAGCAGATGGCTAAAGCACAGTATCAGAAGAAGTATTCTGCTGATCAGTGGAGATGACCCCTGGAGTTCGGGGTCGAAGATCAGGTTTTCCTGCGTGTCGCACTGAGGTTGGGACACAAGAGGATTCAGAGACAGCGTATGCTTTCACCGCAGTACGTCGGGATGTTTGAGGTGTTGGAGAGAGTTGGGCCGGTTGCCTATCGGTTTCAGCAACCTCATAGGTACCTGGCTATGCACGATGTCTTCCACGTCTCTCAGCTCTGACGTTACTTTTCAGACCCATCACATGTCTTTCAGCCCGAGGAGGTTGAGCTCAAAGATGATGCATCATTTTAGGATCATCCCATTTGGATTTTCGATTGTAGTATGAAGGTTCACTGTGGGCGGTCTGTTCCTTTAGTACGGGTGCTTTGGCAACATGGGCGAGTACAAGACAAGACCTGGGAGAGGGAGGTCGATGTACGATCTTAGTGGCTAGATCTGTTCGAGGTTTCTTCTTCTACGCCTCGCTAGGGAAATTCGGGGAAGAATTTCTTTAAGGGGGGAAGTTTTTAAGAACCTGGATATTCGTTTAAGTTATGTCTTTCCTTTTTCTGGAGTTTTTATGAAAAATGATGTTTCTGGAAATTTTTGAAGTACACACTGTGTACTTTCTGAGTACACGCCGTGTACTCTTTTCCCGCTCAAATCCATGTACTGGCCATGTCCGGGCCACAAACACGGTATATAGGGGTGATGTGGATGCCGATTTTGGCGGAGCACAGAAAGACCTAGTACACGCTGTGTACTCTAAAAGTACACATCGTGTAATTTCTTTTTTTACTAAATAGACCGGGGTCACGCCTGATCGCTAAAAACATCTTCTTCTTGTCCTGGTTCAACTGAGAGGCGTCATACGACCGCGAAACTTCTCTAGATTCCCGAGCCTCCATCTGTTGGACGATTCGACTGCTGTCGATTGCGTTGGAACTGCAACGGTGAGTTATTCCTTCTTTTTGTGTTTCATTCCTTGATTCTTCCTCTTTCTCAAGTTATCGTGGTTTGAGCGTTTTTTACATTTCCTCAGATCTATGATGTTCAAGGTATAATCAGTCGGAGTGGTTCATGTATATCGATCTCTTAGGATTGAGGTAGGTGGTATGTGCGTTACCGTTCAATGTCCTTGAGTTTTATGTGAAAATTCCACCAATACCCATGAATGGGTATTGCGTGTTTACCTTTTTTCCCTTATTGTTTTCCTGACTTTTTTATATGCTTGTGTAGTGGTAAATTAATCATATTAGAGGATAATTTCTTGTGCTTGGATGTTTTTCCCATGCTTTGCTCTGTTTACGACCTTTGGGTCTTGTTATCCTTTGGCCGTTATGACTGTTTCCATGCCTTGTATCTATAGGATGGAGTGTTTTGTCTTTCATTCTTGTTTCATTGTATACTATTATCCAAGTAGCTTTATAGGTGTACCTTAGTTAGCCAAGTAGATCTGTAGGTATACTTTTCCCGTATAGCATTATCATGCACTGACTGGCACGGGGCTATGAGAACCTAGTGATATAGACTATAAGGGATAGACTGAGTGGGATTCCCAGAGAGTCTGTGACATTATAGACTACAGGAGGGTAGACCGATTGATCTTCCTCAGTGAGTCTTAGACATTATAGGCCATAGGGGATTGACCGAGTGAGCTTCCCAGAGTGCCTTCAGTTTTTATAGAATACAGGAGGGTAGACCGAGTGAGCATCCTCAAAGAGTCTTTCTTTGTTTGAATCTTTTTAAGAAACATCCCAGGCTAGAGGAGGAATCGACCGAGTGAGCTTTCTTAGATATCATGTGGTATACCTGAGGCTATAGGAGGAATTGGCTGATATAGCTTCCTCAGAGAGTCTCTAGACCTTGGGGCTAAGAGGGTTAGACCGTGTGATATTCCATAGAGAGTCCCTGACTACCCTAGACTATAAAGGTAATTGACCAAGTGACCTTCCCCAGAGAGTCTCATAAAATCGTATGACCAAGCCAGAGGGGTTACGCTGAGTGCACTTCCCAGAGGGTTGTGGTACTTCTTGGTTAGGACCAAAGGGGATGACTGCGAGTACATCCAAGAGTGTTTCCTATTTTTTTAGCTATTTTGATTCACTGTTGTTGTTGTTTGTGGATTGATTATTGTTGTGTATCTTCCTGCTTTACTGCTTACTGTTTACTGCCTACTGCTTTGTTATTGTTGTTTACTGCTTATTGTACTTTTACCTGCCATATACTCACTGACTATTAGGCACAGATCTTTGGGTGAATACCTATTGTGATTTAGTCTCACACCGTGTTTGGGTCATGCTTTTGGGCCCAAACAGACAATGTTGTTGTAGGTATAGACAAGGTAAAGCACCCTTCGACATCTGGTACTTGATTTCTTAGAGAATGTGAGAATCGGATCAAGCTTTGGCTTGCGGTTCTGAGGAGCTGTTTACTTTTATTTTGTAATTGTTTTGGTACTGTGGTGTTGTCAGTAATTTTTCTTGTTTTAATGCTTTCCTAGAGTTTTATCTTGAATCATAACATATATACATATGTGCTCTAGTTTGTTGATTTTGTCTTCCACTATTAATTATTGTTGGTTATTCGCTTCTTCTACCATTGCATGTTTATTTATTTCCCCAGTGTACTCTGCCAATGAGGGGACAGTTTCCCCACTATCACACCCAAGGCCCTCGCTGCTAGTCATCAGCCTCTGTAATTTGGGGAAATGTGCTTGAGGCCACGTGACGAACCGGCTCAAAGCCTCGGTTAGTGGCATCCGGGTCAGGATGTTACAATCTTGGTCATTATGAATAGTGACATTGGCTATAAACCATAGTTTCTACGATAATAGTTAAAATGAACACTAAAATGATAAGGATTAAAATAACCTATAAAATTGTATAAATTCTATTTTATGGTCACATTTCAAACTTATAAATTCAATTCGTTCAATATGAGTCATTTGGGGTATATTTTTAATCATTTAGATAATAATATATTTTAATCTTTAAAAAAAATTCAAGTGTGTCCTCTCCCTCGCTAATAAAAGGATTCCCTTTATCCTCTACTATCTATTAGAAAAGAGACTATTGTATCAGAAAATACCAATCTTAATCCATTAATAACTTCCCTACACATCTCCTAGAATTTTTTAACACAATACCTACTTATTCCAGCTTATATATTTTCCCAATATAATTGTCTATAGAAGAGGTATAGTTATTTACTGAGTATTTTATTTTTTATTATTTCTTTTAAATCCTTAAAAACTATCCTAAAAATTGTGATATAATATCATTAGTTTATCCAAAAATACATAAAGTTTTTTATTTTTATCTTATAAACATTATTCATCTCATTTTTCATCTTATAGTAAATTGATTCATCGCTCCTACTTATGTGTGGACAACAATCTCCCAAAAATAATGTTTTTTATCATCAAATCATATGGATTTTTAACATGGTTTTAAAAAGATATACATTTGATACTAGTGATAAAACTATATTTCTATGAACAGAATATTTCATCTATTTTATTACATTTCCACCCTTTAAAAATGACAATTTTATTCGTGCATTGGTGTATATTTTCTCCTCCATTAATATATGTCATTCATTTTTCATTATGACCATATTTGGATGACCATGAGGATATAAATTAATAATAAATAAGATTTTTATTTCATATTTCTAATTATGTGAAATTAAATTATTATCCTAGTTATTTATATTCTTTATGTTACTAAAATAAAAATGACATTCACAAGTGTGTATGGTCAATGCACATTGATGATGGTCAATGCACTAATATGTAATCAAAACATCATTCATGAAAACATCATTCATGAGTGTGTATGGTCATGAAAATGTCGTTCATGACAACATTACATGATTGGTTTTAAAATACTATATAAAATATAAACATGTTAAATATAACATTTAATAATAATATAGATTATAAAAAATAACCCTATTGACCATGGTCAATGCACTAATCTGGTATTGTGGTTATAACTCAAACGGGCCAAAAATGTACAATGGGAACACAACTATTTAAAAAAATAAATAAATTAAAACTTAATAAAATATTTTTAAAAAAAATAAAAGGAAGAATTATATTTAAATTAACATGAAATGTTACTTGAATAAATATTAAAAACTATATGATTTAATTATTCTAGAATCAGATAATATATGAATCTAGGTGAGACATAATGTAATGGTTTTCTAATCTCAATTCACATTCATTGAGACATAATGCATTTTTACCAAATGTATTGTATTGTATGGTATACAAAAATCCTTTTTGTTAGATTTTATAATTATCCTCTAAAACTATTTTTTTCCAATCCATTAAAATTTATCTCCCACAATTATTCATTAGTTCAAAAGGCATAAATTTGTAAGGGAAATTATCTCTTGATACCTTTTTTTAAAATGTTTTAGAGATTTATTTGTATTTTTTTCTCTCAATTTAAATATTATTTAAAGAATATATAAATAATTAAATAAATTATTTAAAAGTTAAATTTTACTACTACTTTTTCTTCCATAAAAATTAAATCAAAATGATTCTTTTTTATATTTCATATACAATATTTGACCTTTTAACAAAGTACAATAAGAATTTTTTTTCACCTAAATCATTAATGAATTTTCCCCATGAAAATTTCAATATTTTAGAGTTTTAAACATTTTTAACAATTCATGTATTCATGAACTAATAATAAATATTCCCAATATTTTTGGTATTTTATTTTAAAAATATTGTTTTTATATAAAGGAATATATCAATATATGAAAATATTTTACTGCTGGGTTTAGAAGTATAAATTTTATGGATTTAAAGATGGAAATGAAATATTTTAAATGATTCATTACTTTTATTGTCCTTGGAAATTATTAATGATGATGGGTTATCCTGATATAGCTCTCTAATACATTGGGTAATTTTCCATGTCTTCAAATGAAAGGAGAACATAGTTAATAGGTGAGGTTTCTATTTTTGATTTAACTGGGATCCAGTTTTTTCTAACATAAGTGATCATGGGTTATGAATATATTTATCTTAAATTTATATTAGGGTATTAATTATATTAATAATTTTTTTATAGTTTAATTAGTAAAAAAATATTTTTTACACACAATGAATAATTTGAAAATGTAATAATTTTATTGGATTTCATATTTTTCACTACACTAATAGATTTATTTCTTTTATATCCCATATATATATATATATCATTTCCTGAATTTTGAACTATATTTCATTGGTTTTAAACATATTGACATTAAATTAGGATTAATGTTTAATATTAGGAATTTTCTTATGAAATGAAAACATTCCTTTTTTAAATGTACTATATTATACAAAAAATGGATACTGAGTGGAAGTTTCCACTTAGTAATGTATGTGTTTATTATTTAAGATTTATAATATAGTTATTTAAAATGATATTCTTACGACATTAATAATGAAATAAAATGTATTATTTATTTAAAACTAAATATTATATATTGTTTTAAAATTTATTCCTTGTATGTTCATAATAATACTCTCCCATATATTATAGCTTCTTCTTGTTTGGGATGGTCTAACCTCCTATGTGAACAATTATATAAATTTTTACCACTAATGACTATGGAAAACAATGTCATTTGTTATTAGAAATTATTTAGAAAATAATTTTTTATGGTTCTTTAAATGTTACAATATCATTTAATTTATTATTAATCTTCGACTATTTTGTTCATTGAAAAATACTAAAATATTCTCATCACTGGCTTTGTCATCCTGAATTATAACTAGAATACATATTTATTAAAATTAAATAATTATAAATCCATATAAAAAATATATTTCTATACCTATAATAATCATAAAATTAATAATTTTTAATAAATAAAAACCAATTGACACCTCCATTATAAAACTAAAACTAAACACACAATCAAATCCAATATGATCTTATGATAATAAAATGTTACTAACTAGTTTATTTGTAATATAAATTTATAAATAAATATTATAAAAGGTTATATTTATGAATGATGTTATTAAATAATTTATTGTAATTTTATTTTTGTATATCAGGGATTATAACTTGTTTGGATACACATGATTAAAGTTAAGGGATTTTTCATTTTATTTTTGATTCATTATGATATAATGAAAAATCATCACTTGTTTCTTTTTTATTTATATATTACACATGGATTTATTTTATCATAAATTTTCATAAAATATAAGGTATTTAATAATATAACTTTCGTTTTATCTTTTATGGGATAATAATTCAACAGTCAATAATGATATATGGGTTTTTAATAACTCAATATCTATCCAATAATGTATAATGATTATTCTCGAACCCTATTCTTCATTGTTGATTTATTTCATACTATAAGTTTATAAAATTTTAATTTCACTTTACATTCTATGGACTTATAATTATTTACTATTAAATACTTTCTAACAGATATTTAATTCAAATATTATTATATACTTAAGGGTTTCTGTTTACATATTTTTTATTTATCAGGTTATGATTGTTATTTTTGAACATTATCATTACCAAATGGTTATATTTTCACCATAATTTTATTATTTTAAAATTCATCCTTGTTTTAAGAGGATTAATATTTCAATCACATAAAACTCATTTCAAATGTTACTTTCATAAAGATTTCGGATGTTCGTATGGGGTTTCATAACTCAATTTCCATAATTTGAGTTATATTCATAATTTTTTTCACCCCTAATTTTGATTTGAACAATTCTATTCTTTGATTTTGTAAAATTATACTTACAATTTAATTTATTTTGATTTATAATTTATTCTCATTAACTCCATTCTAATTGATTATTACATTATGGATTTTTGATATTCCTAAGGGTGTTTCATCTCAATTTCCTTTCACAAGGATCTATGTTTTTCACAAAATTTCAATTAAGTTGTGTGCACACTACCTATTGGATATATAGTTTAATGATTTTTCTATTATTCTTGATATTTAATATTAAATTTCATTAAATTTATTTCATTGTGTTTTATTTAAATGATTCCTAATATGTAAAGGACATTTATAACTCAATCTTCATACATTGAGTTATGATATTTCTTATTGCACTTATTTCATGAATTCATGGATTCTAAAACATAAAATCATATTTTATTTTCACTTTATATCTATATAAAACTTTATTTTTAAATAAAATATCCTCCCACGATGAATTTATTTCTCATTAAATTATATCAGTGTGAAGAATAATTCCCATTCTTCCCATATAGGAACATTTTCTTCCATATATTTTTTCTTTATTCCCACATTTTTTTCCATTTATATATGGAAGTTTGATTATTTTCTACCTCTATTCAACTTCACATTTCCCCTTTCATATAATTAAAATAAATTTTAATTACACTTCATACAACATGGGTTAAAAATGGTATTTTAAAAATACTAAATAGGATTTCCCTTTAATATTCATATTTATATCTTCCACACAAATTTACTGTGAAAACCATTTAAACATTTTTAAGGCTATACTATTGGGATTTTATTTAAAGTAAAATTCATGTGAAAATAAATAGTTATCTCCTAAAAAATAATTTTTAACATGACACATAACGTACCCTTTTATGTTATTGTTAAATACTTTTTTTAGAAAAAATATAATATTTTAATTTTATTTCCTACATTGTTAAATAGTTTTTTTAAAATTTATTGGAATTATGTTTCATGGATTTCAATATAAATCCAACAAATTATTTTGTTTTTGTGGATTAAACCCATGGTATTAAATAATATAATTATTTATCATTTATTATGTGACATTGTTTGAAGTGGCATTCTTATAATAGTGTTTTTCTTCTAGGTCAACATCTTTAAAATAACTTATATATAACATAAGATTTTACATAATAAAATAATTCCCATGGTTTCTTTGGATATCTTATGAACATGTACCAAAATTTAAAACCATTTATAGAATAAATAAAGATGGTATGGGATCACTCCATATCCTTTTCGATCCTTCTCAGGTCCTAATTACGAAGGTATGATCAACATTGGTCCCATTGTGGGGATATTTCTTGAATAAATAATATAGAATATAAGTTTGATGAATCCCCACATTCTATTTCCATTAAATAATTCATGGACTCATTCCAAATCCTCAATCATTTATCTAATTATTCCACCAAAATAGATATCACCTAAGGATATCCCATGTGAATCTTTATTTTCCATTATACTTTTAAGATATTTTTTTCTTCTACCCTCATATGCTCATGGAAAAATTAAGTTTGGATTGACCTTCAGTATAACTATTTATGTTTTTTGTTATCTTGACATGGTGTGGTTATAATTCTTTGGTGGGTACTAGGTATTTGGGATCACTGGAATTTATATGTCCACCAATTTTCATAAAATGATTTTTCCTATGTATTTTCAACAATGTAACACTAATGTGACAGTCAATGATTCTTGACTGATAGAAAATTAATTTCTTATTATGAATGGTGATTTAAACTAATGAACTATTAGATGATTGATTTAGATATATTTTTGGATATATATAAGAAGTTTTTTGGATTCACCTTTCTAGAATTATTATTCACCTATAGAAATAAATTTTCCTCAACTGTATTAGTGAGTGGATAATTTTCATCCTTTAGATTATTTATCATACTCTCTACATGAATTATATTGGATTTTCTAATCTATATGTGTCAATTAGAACTTTCAATACCCTCTCTAAACATATTCATCTACTAGTTCATGGGATGAATGGTGTTTTTACATACATTAATTATGATAAACCCGTTATATTTAGTTTTTTGATGTCTTCCTCATCACTATCTATCAAATTTCCATCATTATGGGTGGGCATACCACCAACATTAGGGATTGTCGGTTTGTCCTGATTACTCTTTTTCTTACACAGTTTAAAATAATATTGTTGAAAATAAATCTTTTTTGAGATAAATCATAGAAACTACTCTTTATCAATAAGACAGTGATCATCATCAGTTATCCAATTATTTATAAGAAAACTGAAAATAGGAAACTCCACATCACTAGTTTAGGAATCAAATAGAGTCAAGAAGAATAATACTCTCAAACTTATATTATCCCTTTATTAAATACTCTCTCTTCCCACATATTCTATAGAGAATTAGAGTTTGGATTATATTGTATGTGTATGGGAATCATTGCTGTTATGGTATATTTGAGCTGTCTATTTCTCTCTAATGTCTTCACTCCCTCTTTCCATTGTCAATATTATTCATCTAGTGAGTACTTATGTACTAGTGTTCACAGTTCCCCTAAGGGTGATGGTTTCCAAGATCGGTGACAAAATACCATTATTTTTTTAGACAATTTAGGGTCATAGGGATAAAAATGATATAAATAGTCACTCAAACCCAATCCACTTAATCATTTGTGAAGATAAGTAGAATATATGTCCATGTAGAAATTAATCTCATATCATCTCCAATAATCATTTTTTAATCATCGTAGGTGATGATCCTACAATTTGTGGAGTTGTTCATATAATTATTATCAAGTTCATCCCCAAAGGGAGAAATTTTTTGGAAGATATGTTAAGGGATTTTTCTAACCAATGTGTTCCCCAAATGGTTTCTTGAAAATTGGATGTGGTTTAAGTTTTTGTAAGGTTAGGTAATCACACAGTCAACCACCATTCTGATTCCATGGATTATGATTTGAATTTTGATTCTAATGATCATTCTTATTCTGAGGGCATATATGAACATCCTTTTTTGTCATAGTTTTATGTATGAGGTTTTGACCACTATGAAAGTTACATAAAGGGTTATCCCTACTTTTTTTCAAAATGGGGGATGTATTAATTTTAATGTGAACCATACTAAATGGTGTCTCATATACGGTTCCCCTTATCATATTTAAATTTTTTTATTTTATATATATATATAAATATATTACATGAATGAATTTATTTTTTGTGGGCTGTATTGACATCATGTATGTTTAATATTCAATTGAATATGTTTATTTATTAAATAATCAATTATATTATTAGTTTTATCTTTATTTAATCCATTCATATATTTAATTTATTAGAAAATATTTACTAATGTGTTGGACTGATAATAGTAGGTCAATGAATCGATAGGTATCATGAGATAAAATAGCCAGGGTATTTGGTGTGTGCCCACACAATTATCTAAATGGATTGGCAGTGGTATTGATAGAAAGAAGAGTTCTCGAAACAAATCCATAATGGTATGGAATTTATTTTCATATGTTCATAAAAATTCAATGACTTTTCATCCCATCTCTATGAATTTAGTTATTATTATCTAGAAATTTATCTTTAAAATTATGACATAAATGGATTTATTTCAATCTATTATGATCAATAAAATGGAATTATTTTAAAATAATTGTCTTACTACCATATAATTCATTCTATTTTTTCTATGACTGGTTATGGAATTCAGTTCCCTTTTTTGAGCATTTGAGTTCACCCTTTTTATGTTCCCATTTTCTTAAGATATGAATAAATGTATTACACATAATATGTCATGTTGAAAATAATATATCTGGAAAAATTGGGGTTAAGAATTATAATGGGTTGTGTTGTTTGTTATGTAGTAGGAAATATATCCATTATTTTTTAAATAAATGGGAATTTTTATTTAATTTTTTATCTTATTTGTCTAAATATCTAAACCATAACGTTTGTTGCAATGTACGTAATAAAATATTTTATATAGGTCATTTTGTTATCATATGGGTATATTTGGGACTCCATAGACCATGTTTAATGTACTATATATAAATACCCACAATCATTCAAAGGCTCTATGGTTAAGAGGTAGATCGGAGTTTGTGGTAGTAGATACATCCTAGTGTAGTATTATTTTTTTTTAAGGAGGATAAGTATGATCTAAAGAGAACCTGTTGGACTTTAATATAAATAAGTGGATTGTAATTCTAGACTGATTAATATGGAAATACAGTGATCCCATAGCTTGGTGATTTACTATTCCTTGGATTCCTGATGAAATATAGCCAACAAAAATTTTAATTAGTGGATTGATCTTAGTGGGGAGTTCATGGCTCAATAAGGATTTTATATGACAATTAATGTGACTCCCAATAGGGGTTGATCATTGTGGAAACTAGCATATTGTATACTTATTATCTATATTTCATATATAATTATCTCAAGTGATTTAAGACATGATCCACTTGTATTAATTATCTTATATTAGAGGTTCATACCCAATGTTTATAGGAAAATTTTCAAATAGGGAATTTAATTTATTCATTATTAATACACACCTAATTCATTCCCATACATTATAGTATATATAAAACCCATTGGATTTAAAAAAATTATCTATGAATATACTCCCTCTTGTCTGGACCTAATAAAATATCACAATGTATATTCAAGGTATATTATTCCCTTCAATAAATTAAAATTTTTTCATAGTTTTGTACACAATACATATTTACTAACGATCTTAGGTGTTTAGAGTAGAGCCTCATATAGAAGATTCATATCATATACCTATCAGAATATATTTTTCAGCCACTAGCTAAATTTTTTTTGAAAATAAGAATTAATGAGACTAGAATATTGATAAAAATAACAAGGATGAAATAAAAAACACATCAAGATGATTTCAATCAGGGATGAAAGTTTTTAATAAAAAATTGTGAGAGAGATTTATCATATTGTTATAGTACAAGATGTGTAATAATTTAATACCATGAAATTTTACATCACTTACTGATTTTTATTGAAAAATAATATTGTGTATTGGCATGTTGCCTATTGATTTTTTTCATACAAACTAAAACATATTAAGGGTCTACTGGATGAGAGTTTATAACAAGAATGAGAGTTAATTCAATGGTGGATGGATTTTATACACTTCTTATAATATCCAATACCCCATCAATAATGGTTGAATAAATTGATGAATTATTTACACTTTAAAATGAAATTATTTATTGAATTGATTAATAATTTAAACTATACCCTTTTGATATATTTTTTATTGAAGTGTACATCCCTACACTTTAGATATTTCATATGATATCTATGAGGCTAAAATAATCCTAGTTGGAGGTAACAGATTAGAAAGTAAGATATATGTAAATGTCATTGTGGTAATTAATAAATTTTCATGAGGATAATATTATGAATGTTAAGAGTGACTTTGAATATATATTGATTTTTTTTAGCCAAAAAAATAATTGGTAAGACAGATTTTGATCAAGAAATAAATATTAAAAATTTAGAATCATCCCATGTTAGACCATATAAATGAAATAAAAATAAATATATTTCCAATCAGGTTTCAATGTTGATTTTTCCTATATTATGGAATTATCATGTTTTTAAAGGAATACTGGGATCACCTGGGAATGTATCTACCTTCATATAATCAAAAAACATAGCCCATATAATAGAAAATTAATTTTAAATTTTATCAATTGTATCTATAATTATATAAAAAATATTAAACTATATAAAACGTGAGAGGTTATAAATTCTATAAAACATGATAATAAGTAAAATGTGTAGGTGATTATACCAAATAATAATCTCCCCAAATGAATCCCAAATAGTTGTTTATAAGTTCAGATTCATTAGGTCTTGCAATATAGAAAATTATTAAAATTTTCACTTCAAAAGAAAAGAAGAATATTGATTGGTAGATGTTGGTAGAGCAAGACACTTGGTCTAAGATCCATTTATTTTTGGTACAATATTAAAAATTGTTCGAGATATATAATTAAAAGCTATAAGAGAAAATATAAATATAGGTGTAGATACCCAGACCCTATAATAAATGAGAAATTTTTTACTTTATTACATTGGTATAATATATAAGAAATTTCTTGATGTAGTATTAATTAGATTAGTAGTATTGGAAAAATAAAATCACACATGCATCCAAAATTTCATTGGTAATATAATCAAATAGAGTAAGAAAAATTATTTCATCCTTGATATCATTTATAATATACTTATTAATTTCCCTAAGAAAGTAAAAAAATAAAAGGTGAGCGCAAAGACCCAATAAGGGTTATATATAAAAATAAGCTATCCTGAGTAAATAAGGAATAGTTAACATGGTAGAGTGTAAAATCGAACCACATGTCATTCAATCAATAACATGATATCAATGAGAATCCATTTATAATATCAACATATAACACACATGGATAATGTAATCTAAAATCATAATAAAGGAAATTAATAATAATATAAATTCATGATCACGATGTCTCAACCAATAAATCATCATTCTATCGAGAAATTTGAACTAATACATTATCATTATATGGGATTAAATACAAATAATAGTCGAATATTATTAAATGATCATATACCTCATATAATGAATAATTCAAACATGTTTTTTCTCATGTGACCCATTAATATATCTAGTTAAAATCAATTTATGGTTCATAAATGTGACTTTCACATCCTTTTCATTCATATATTTTGAAATATCAATACCATTAATTCTAAAAATTCCATATAAATAAAAAATTATCCATTATGATTCAAAAATAAGGAACATAAATACATAATCATCATAGACCATTAGGAGAAATAATATTTATGGGATCATCTAACCATATCCCTAGTAACACAAATAGCTGATTTCATATTTGAAAATACTGTTAAAAGACCAGATAATGATTTTGTGGGGATAATACCTTTCTTACATATAAATCACATATTAAAATTTAAAAATTTCCTAAATATTAATGAAATTATTTTATTTGAAATAAAGCATGAAAAACTGTAATATATACTTCAAAACATTTAGTGGATATGAAAATTCATTCATCTTCTATGTGTAAAAACAAAACCCCTTTTATATTTTTTGGTAAAAGTCAAAAGTACATCGTTTAAAATATAAATAAAATATTATTATTAATTTTTTTTTAAAGTAAATAAAGGTTAAAAATTAAAT
Source organism: Viscum album (assembly GCA_963277665.1). Taxonomy (NCBI): domain Eukaryota; kingdom Viridiplantae; phylum Streptophyta; class Magnoliopsida; order Santalales; family Viscaceae; genus Viscum; species Viscum album. Next base: position 331,886,525 of record OY728150.1, on the reverse strand, counting down.
TAATGAATCACTAGATTATATTAATGACATTCCTGGAAACTTTTTTCAACTGCATAGCTATGGAATAAAATGTATTTTCTACAAAAGGACATAAATAATGTTTGTTTTTTATTATAATATTCATTATATATATAATTTAAATAAAGAGAATAAATCGATCAAAATGGGTAATATTAAGAAATAACAAGAGCAGAAGAAAATTTATGGGTTTCTTGAGAGATATATGACAAAAGTTCTATAATAGAATCCTAATTATACACAATCCTGGTAAACAATGAGATTGTAACATAAATACCATACCATGTTAGAATATTTTGAATCATAAACCCCTAAATATAAAAATAAAATAAATTAAAAGATTATATTACACTAATATAAAATAATTTATGATATAACAAATGAAAGGTATTTTATATACTCTTCCTAAAAGAAACAAGTTTTGAATAGAGCGTAAGTCTTATGGAAATAATGGTGAGACAAGAAACACCTTACCTCATATTCCACCTAAATTGTATTCGATTTTATCTTCAATTACATAAAATTTATATTTATTATAGTTATATAAAAGAATAAAATTAAAAATTAAAATATCATATTTTACCCATTAATTACATTTCAATACATGTTTATTAAAAATATAGTATTAAAATCATCGTTTCTTAGTGTAAAATGTATCACCTTTTTTTATAGGTTTTGGTTGTGCAGTTCTATTACTTATACTTAGATTATCAATCCATAATATCTAAAATGATATTCATGAAATATATATCATTTATAATAATTATATATATATATATATTCATCTATAAAATATAGAGATAGAAAAATGACTTACACCATTCAAGAAGACGGTAGGCCTTACGTACGCATGAACACTGTTTTTAGTTTTTGACGGATGGTATGATATAAAGGAGGATAAAAAATTATAATTTAGAGAATAATTATTATATCATACATATAATATATATTCATTAAATATATCCTAGCAACCATCTATCTCAAAAAAAATTGAAAAATTAATCACATCGCTTCGTGAGGGTGGTAGTCTACATGTACGCGTGAGCAATGCTATAGATTTACAATGGAGAGAAAGGTAAAATTATAGATATGATTTTATAGTTATAGAAAAATAATTATATCATAAATATTATATATAACCATTAAACCCATCATAATAACTATATATGAAAGATTCTGATGTAAAATGAATAACATCACTATATAATGTGAGTAGTCCATGTGTGCACACAATTGATACTTTCACTTCCCATTTGATGAAAAAATGGTGGATATTGGGGTAAACATATTCATAAAATCATTTAATTATATTTATATTTTGATTTTTTTTATTACTAATATCATATATTTATTGGAGGATGAAAATGAAAAATAATTGAAAGATGTCAAGTAAGATGATTACAACTTGTTTGATAGGACTTGTTTAGTTCCCTTATTACAGATCCTTTTCCTTGGGATTTAGGAATGATTTCACATCGATGTAATGGATTTTAAATTTTATAAGGTAATTTTTTTTGGATTTTTCAGGAATTATAACTCTATGTTTTGTAAAAAAGTGACAAAGGGGTTCCTTTTATAAGGGAAAGAAAGGGTGCGCTTTGAATTACCAAAAGACTGAAATATAATTAGGTAATTTTTTTGAATGATTATTACCAATGTATATAGATTAGACAAAATAGAGGATAATTTGTTAATATCATCATCCAATTAAATTTATATGGTTTTGGGTGTCATTTTAGAATTTATCTTTTGGTTTAACCCCTTTGTTAACTGATTTTAATCTTAATTATGCCAATGACATCGTCAATCTTAGAGGGTTATAATTTCACATATAAGTAATAATTTAGATAATAATTGTATAAGAGGAGATATTTTAAATCATTTATCATTCCAATTCCCTTACGGTTATAATTAAAATATTTTTAAATATATTTATAAAATATTACATAACATAAAATATCATTAATGTCATTTTTAACACTATCATATTAATTTGAAATTAAATAAATGAAGATAGTAAATTAATTAGAAGATAAACATCTTATTAATCCCTAATATGTAATTTTAGTCTGTAAAATTATTTTAGCACTATAATTATACCGAATATTATTTATTTTAATAATTTTTAAATCATTTATCTTATTTTTCTATTTATTGAATTAATATTGTATCAGTGTTACGTAATAAATTAAGGTAAAAAATCAATCACAAAAAATATGAATAAATGACCATTAAAAATAATTAATCATATAATTAAACATTTTTAACTGAAAATATACACATTTTATCGACATGTAATAATGTTTAAGATATTTAATTTAGAAGAGTGACCTTTTTCAATTTTCATTACATAAAATAATATATATTTCATTATTAGTAGAAAATATCTGCAGAATGTCATATAATAAAATTTTGGATTTATATGGTTAATTTTATTCCATATAATTAAATGATGTAATGTTTAGGGCTTACATTAAGACCTTATCTCATGCTTTTACCCCTATTTTACCAATTTTACCCTTACCAAGATGACAAATAGTTTTCCACGGTTACTCATCAATATTAAAAAAATAAAAGAAATTTATGTAACAAATTTGAACCTCCTAATTCAATATATGGTATATGTTATACATTATTTATTCCACAAATGTGGAATAAATAAATATTAATATAAATTCATAAAAAACAGCAATCATTTTTTTGAAAAATGCGTTTTAATGTTGAAAAATTAACTTATTAGAAATTTATGAATGTTACTAATTCAAATTGAAATAATTATATTGTAATAAAGAAATAGAAAATATATCACTTTAATAAAAAATAAAAATTATAAACTATTTTTTATATAACATTATTTAATGAATAGAATTGGCAGTGTTTGAAAAATATGAAATTTCCATTATTTAGTAAAAATCAATCATTTTGGAAAAATAATAAACTATCATCTTAAGATTACATCTATAAGAGTATTTCAAAAATAAAGATAAGTTTTTATGATAAAATTTTTATATATGGTAAAAAATATATATTATTTTTCTAAAAAATTATTAAAACTATTTATAAGTTAAAATTAATTTTTAAGCATACAGAGAATTTACTAAAATTCAGTACTTATTAATCAATATATTTTCTTTACCATAAAACATTATAAATAATTTATAATTTTTTTAATTCACTCCAAAAAATTTATGGCTTGGTTATAATGATATATTATAATATATTTCATTTAGAATCAAGGTTTCATGTTTTACATGCTATTGATGAAATCAAATATTTTAATTTATCAAAAAATCATGGGGTGTTACATATAGATACAACTTATTGAAGGGAATAATATAGTGTATATGAAGATGAATTTTTCCACAAGGGAAATATTTCTTTCACTAAAAAATCTATCATATGATTATTATTGGTGGTCATTATTTTAAAGATATTCAGTACAACCATACCTGGTATCACCCACTTATGAATGAATAGAGAGAACAATAATAGAATGAGATATAGGAAAATAAGAAACATATTCCTTACTTGGGAGAATATTATTTAAAAAAGGAAGCATAAAAAATTCTCATTAGAATAAAATGATGAAAGATAAATAGGTTTTCAACACCACTGGAAAGGAAAATATCCAAAATAGAAGAAGATTCTATAACATATACTAGTTTATGTAATTCTAGAAAGTAATTTCAAAAGGGATAAAGATAAAATATTTAAGGGAGATCATAAAATAGAGAGAGATAGTCTTGTTTGACTAATGGTTTATTCACCCAATGAAGAGATTGGTAATATTCTCAGAGTGGGTTTCTGGAAATATAAAGTGAATGCATGTGAAGGTGAAACCAGATAAGAAACCAGTCCATAATATCTATCACTATCTTAAAAAAATGAGAAATAAGGGAAATGAACTAGTAAAATACACTGAAATAATTGATCTAGATAGAACATAATTCACTCTCAATTACTTGATCCTTTAGATATATTTATTAATTTTCCAAAACAGTTGGAAGAGGATTGAAGTTTAGATTAATAAAACACGAATCAAATGGATCTTTTTTCCACTGTAAATAAGAACATTCCATATAATAAAAATGATTAGGATGATAAGATGTATCTTCTTCCAAAAGGTCAAAAAAATAAGAAAGTGAGGGTTGAAGAAAGCATAATGATAACTAGAAATTTCAAACTTGTATGTAATAGTGTTTTTAGGGTTATAACCTTATCTTAGCCATGTTACTAAAGATGAGTAGTATCAAGAAGATCCACTATCACCCAAAATTTATTTAGTTATACTTCGATGATGGGAATGGAATTTGATGACCGTTATTGACTATCCCTTGATGTTGAGGTCAAAATATATGTGAATATTTTAAAGAGATAATTTTTTTTGAATATAACATATGTATAACCCCTTACAAATATGAAGGATATGTTATAATTTTATTCTCCCATCACATGTTTAATTTGTATATATTATATTTATCAAAGGGTAATTATTATCTAATAGAATTAGGAAGACCTATCACTTGATTTTTTTTTGTATTTGTTTAATTGAATGAAAGTTCTTATTCATTATTGAAATATCTATATTCAACCCCCAAATTTAAGAAAATAATATGTTGGAACAACATTAATGTATGTAAATGGAAGTCTTTATTTTCTATCATTGCCAAATCATACTTTATTCACATTTATATCCCATATTGATTTTTTTTCATAAATTACTAACTTTTCTAATAAAAATAGTTGTGGTACCAATCTTCCCTAATGTATTATGTGGTATAGAACACTAATGGGGGTGAAGAAAGTATAAAGTATTTGGGATATAATGTAGAATTTATTTTGACATTTTCTTTTATTAAAAATTAACGGGAGAATAATTGTAAATGTGAATTATTATATTGAATATTAGATTATAACTGGATTAGTAATATCTAAATGAAATGTGGGATTTTATTTATCAAATTAATTTGATACTGGTTTTTTTCAATTTGGTAGGTCAATGTTAAAAATTAGTGTAGATATCTTTGCTGATGGAAAAAGTACTCATCCAAAAAAAGTATAACTTTCTGCTACATAAGATGATATTTACTAAATAGATTGATCATCAACAAGGTTCGTAGTTTTTGATGGATGAAGTTGATTTGAGTTAAATACTGGTGGATTGGGATATTTTGATGAATTGATTCACCAGATATGGAAGATAAGATTATAATAATAATATAATATTTTTTCTTTTGTATTCTGCAACACCATATAGATATAATGGAAAGAGTTTATAATTTTTTCATTATTCTATGTATCATTAGAAAAATTTAAAAGATGAATTTTTGATGTTTGGATTGGTTGTGGAGTAAGAAAAATTCTCTTCAAATACACCTATATAAATCATTAATTTTAAATTCAATAAAAATGGGAATGTCCATAAATTAAGTCATTTTCTACATGATTATATGGGTTTACTATGAGTTTAAGGCTTCATTTTTTGATCATATCATTTTAAGCTGATTGTGATAATTTCAGTTCCATCATATAACATAGAAGATCATATGTCATAATTGTAAAAAAATTTCCAATGTCGATCTTTATAATAGTGAGTGTTTTAATTAATTATAGTTCATTTATGTTAAAAATTTGTGAGGTCATGTCTTTAAATTCCCCAACCTAATGCTTTATATGCTTTTAAAGAATAAACATCTAACTAATTTTTTATAAATAAGATGGAGTAAAATGATGTACTTGAATTACAATGTTTCACATCATCATGTTTCATCAAGAATTTATGTATTTTTAGTTCCTAGTCTATTGATTCGACACTTAGAAAAAATTAAATGCATCTACTGGATGAAAAATATTTGTTCAAAATATTAAATCTGTTTATATTGAAATTGATTGGGATGATAAATTACATTTTAAATAATGGTAAAAACATCCCAAAACCTTGGAATAGTGTTTGATCTAACCATTACATAAAGTAGAAAATGTTAGCCTTTGGTGGAATATAAATATCCATGTAAATTAAAAAATGTTTGTTTCTATAATTTTTTAATTCTATGGTAATAAAAAATGGGAAGGTGCAACAACTTTTCGATAGTTAAAAAATTGTATAAAGTTATAATTATACATGGATCATGTATGTTTTGATTAAAATTAATGAATATGAGGATGATAATCATTAATCCTGATGAAGAAAATTAACTTATCAAATTTCAATAATAATAAAAATATTATTCTATTGAAAGATATCTATATATCAATGTTTACTTCAACTAAATTTGAGTTGTTTTAGTGAGATTAATAATCTTCTAAATAGAAATAAAAATTAATAAAAGAATATGGATGGAAGGAAATGATATTTTAAATCATAATAAATGGTATGACTCCAAGATTATATTACTATGTTGTTAAAAAAACACAATATATTATATTTTTTTCTTTAATGACTGATTTAATTTATGAAATACGATGGTTGTGAAAGAAAATAAATAGTGTGGATTAGTAGTTACTGTTGAAATAAACTCTTATTAAGTTATGTATTTTCTTCTTGAGAAGATATCACACTAAAAGGTAATGTTTTCTAACCTAAATATATGTGGGGTATATTATTTATGTGACTATGAATATTAAAGTGAAAATTTGAATGCTTGTATAGTTTATGCTAAATAACTAATAGAAGTTGAGCCTACTGTAGATATTTTTTGGTGAATTTTTGTTTTTTTAGGAAAGGTGATGTCAATTAATTGAGGGCATTTATGGAATATATTTTGGGAGTTGGAGTTCATGAAATATTTTGTTAATGAAATTGGTTATTCGTTAATACTTCATTTCTATGAAAATTGAAAATTTTAAGAGTTTTCTAGTTATGGATATTAAACATCAATAAAGAAATTAAATGGAGCTACTAATTATTATAATAAATTGAGGATATCTAGAATTAAATAAATGTATAGGAAGTAGCATCCAATACTAGTTATGTGGAAATTTATGTCAAATAGAGAACCCAAGAGAACTATAGCTCTCAAATAAGAAGAATAAATTTTGAATCCAATATAACATATAATAAAGAAGAAACATAATAGTATTCATAATGTCAAGGTTTTGTGCATTTAAAGAATTAAATTGTTCTGAATTAGTCCATTAAATGAGTTGAGTTGAGTTTTTAGAAATAGGTTCAATGAAGATAAGGAATCATTGAACATAGTACAAGATTTCATTATGAAAGTAGGGTTCCAGAAGATCTATAGGTAGCCAAGGAATATTAGGTGAGTAATTATATCTAACATTTTCCTAGGTATAGATACATACTCAAAAACTATTTATGTTTTTCCTTAGTATGATATGGGAAAAATTTAGAATACAAATATATTCTCATATAAATAATAGAAGTGGCACAATCTAGTGATCACATGTGTAATATAGTGACCCCACACCTGTGTTATAGGTACATCCTATTTTCTTGATGATACCAGGCCAAGTCTATTTATAATGGGTGATTCAACATTAATTAACAATCTATGACTAAATGAGAGTTGACAAGGAAAGGTGTATGATTGAGGACATGGTCCAAACAACATAAATACTATTATTCTATTAAAAAAATCTATGTTTTATATATATGTATTCTAGGTAAATTAACATAATATAATGTTGACCTAACTGACATATTAGGTTGAAATACAATTTGGGTAGTAATGGTTTAAAACAAAATATTGGAAATAGGTAAAAGCATTTCACATCTCATTCTCCACCCACTCTTGTTTTTCTGTATAATCCACCAAGTATGACACATGTTGTTTGATAATGTGAGGAATTCTTGATATCTTATGGAACATCTATGTATATATGTTCGGAGATGGAGTCTTATATATCTCTATAATTCATTGCATAAGGATTTATGTTTAATGAGGTAGTTATACAGGGGAATTATTATCTTACTCGTAAAAAATGTGTAGACATTTTTATTTTTTTTACAACAAAAGTTTTTCACAGCATGAGTTTCATCATATCCTAACACAGGGATATCATGTTCATTTCTCAAATTAATCCATATTAATTGTTTTTTTGGTATAATATTTTTATTATTTATTATTATTTTTGTGCCATATTTCTAGTGTTTTCTGCATTCAAATATTATTCCCCTATGATTCATGATTAATGTTACCTGATTTTAATGAAATTTTATAATTTTTATGCTTTCTTGATGAAATTTATATATTATTTTATTATTATTTCATTATAATTAACATTCAATAAATATATATGATTATTATAAATGATCCATTGATCACTAAATTTGATATTTATGTGACATTCTATTGCCAACTTTCAGATCACCGTCTCCTTTTATCTTGTTTTCCAGTTCAATTGGGTGTATCTTATGACTCCTGAGGATAGAGAACATTTTTTCAGAAAAGGGAATTAATGTTTAGAGATGGATATTTTTTATTTAATAGAGTCTAGTTATAAATGTTTTAATGAAATTTTGGAGTTCTTCTTGAGTTTGAGTGATGCTCGAGTTAGTTATGGGGTTTTCTATTCAATTTTGTGGGATTACACGATGTGGAAAGGGGTTATATGACATGTAATAGGTCTCCAAACCCAATTCGTGAAATGTATACATAGAGATAAGTGGGTACACATCATGTAATATTTACATGATGTGTGAAAAAAAAGGTGACATGTTTTTTGGTGCACCTAATCATCATTCATTACATGTAGTGTAAGGGAGTTATGTGTCATGAAACTATCAGGAGTTTTAATTTTAGGATTCATATCTACTAAAATTTTAGTTCATTAATCTTTATATCTTTTAGATCTTGACATAGAACCCTAATTTAGTGATTTCTAGAGTCTAATTTTGACCAGGATTGATAAATTCTTCATGTGATAAACATTTCAGTTGGTTCTCATCTCTCTAGGTGAGTATGCTTTTATTATTCATCATTTTTCTAACCATCATAGAAACGTTGCACTATGTAATTAGATCTATTTATCAGTAATTATTATTTTTCTTATTTTCTTATAGATCTATAGGGAGATCTTAAATTGGGGGATTCTACCTTTGTTGGTTATGGATCATTGAGTGAGTGTTTTTGAGGTATGTGTCATTTTTCTACACCACCAACCCATTTGATGTATTTAATCAATTATATTATGTGTATATTTATTCTATGAAATCCATTTTTATTTTTACATTATTCATTTTCATGGATCCTTCGTGGATATATGCAACACCATGTTTTATGTAGTTGGTTCTATCTATAGCTTATGTTGGTGTACTAAATTTCACTTGTCTTGGATAAATTTTTTGTTTAAAAGAAATGAAATGATATGTATTATTTTTTTGTGTATATTTTTTTATTATAAAACGTGCTTTTCCACTAGTTTAGGGTAAAGGAAAAGAGTTTTCAACTCATTTTGAAATTGTTTTATGAAATTTTTCTAAAGGAATAGAATTATGAATGTTTAGATGATTTTTTTTTGTAAAATATTATACATTTCAATCCTAAGATACTTTGTAAGAAGGTATAATAATTGGTTTATTACACTATTAGGTGATTTAATAATGAGGCTTATCTATACCCTTTATGTCGATTGTTCTAGGTACTAGTTATACATATATGGGGGTCCCATTATTGTGTATTACTATGTCCTCTAGAATCAATGCATATTACTATTGGATTGATGTGTAAGGAATTTTCTATATTAGGTATGATTTTCCAAGATATCCTAACAAATTGAGATCCTTGGTTTGTTGTTACCTTTGATTCTTAGAAGATTTGGGATACTTTTGTTTTGTGTTGTTTTGTTTTACATCGATGGATTTGATATGATATGTGATGCATGATTTATTTTTTGAAATGGTATATCTTCTATGATATTTGGTTAAGAAATGAATCGACACTAATTTACCTGTTTTATTTGGAAATTTGTTGGAATGGGATATTAAATTGTTTTCTCTATTCATTGGTGATAAAACTGTTAAACTATCAATATTCCTTGATATATGACAAGTATATCATGAAATTAAAAATTTTCAGATATTTGATATGGAACACATGGGTGAGACCCTATTGATCCTATTAACTCCCAAAATGTGTACCTATTTAGTGGTACATTGACCTGTTTATGTCTTTAGATTCAGGTAATTGAATGGAAGCACATTGCGGTGGTGACGTTTTTGTCTGTTTGGATGGGTAGCTATTGGTGAGATGGTGCAATTTTTTCCACATTATCAAAATAAATGGTTTGTTTGTCCTTTTTTGGTAGTCCTTTGTGGTTAGAATTATATATAGAGATAATTTAAACTCTTAATTTCTTTAGTATCCACTATTTCTTTTCTGTTATGTAATATATTTATCTTTCAATGTTTCTATTTGTTTTATATATGTTTTGTGTCCTTGCTTCATGTTGGAAGAAATTGTTTCCTATAGTTGTTTGATTCCTAGGTGGTATTCGTGACCTCAATGGGATTGGGAACACCGTATGGGTATGTGGGTTGTCAGGTCGTGTACCAGTTCGATAGGGTATTAAAGAAGGTTCATTATAGGTTGGTATGAGAGCCCTAAGTTTGAGGTTTGTCTTTTTCATATGGTGTTTGCAATACTGGATATATGATTTTTGGGACTTGAGAGGTATGTTCTGGTGAGTTTTTATCCCTCATGTTACATGATGAGACTCAAGGAACCATGGGATGTAGGGATGTGTGTCTATTATTTTTGAGTTCTTGACATTAATCTCAATTTTTTCCTTACGATTTTTCTTGTTTGAATTGTGATAGTTTTGTTTTTTGATCATTTCATTTGATTTGGTGTGCATCAGTTTGCCTCCGAGAATTGTTATGTGAGTTCCAGATAAAGGATCAGATGATTATCTTCAAAGGAATCATTTGATGGATCAAAACATTATTGAGGATAACATATGATTAGTTCATGATGTTAAGCAGAATGTGCCACAAGTTCACAACACCATTGTTTAGGTACAACTTGGAGTTATAGGATAAAGGGATTGGACATGAGATTTCTTACATGATAATCCATTTTATTACAAATGCACGAATAAACCAAAAGAGGTGAATCATATTCTTGAAATGATAGATCATATCTTTTACTTCTTGGATACACCTAAGCGTATCAAGGTGATGTACAATGCCAAACCATGAGGGTCCTAGAAACAATTTTTGGGATTCCATGGTATAATTAGATAATTATATGGGCTTGGACTAGAATACATTCTAATATCTCTTGTTCTATCAGTTTTAGCCAAAATCAATGAAAATATATTTAGAGTATCATAATTTTTCATCGCACACTTTTCTATTGGAGGATTCATGTTAGGAATATCATGTGCTAGATAATTGATATTTGGGGTCATCCTTAACCTAGTGCTCAGATACCATATTTCAATTATGAGAACATAGATCTGAGAACATATTACGTTCCATCCACCACCCATAAGAAGATTAAATTTCCAAATAGTTGTTGAGGTGATGAATATTTGATATTGAATTAGAATATAGATATGATCAATTCGTGAATAATTTATTTGATGTTCCAGGAACGTTGAGAAAAAATACCATTCAAGACTCGATACACCATTCCAAACTGATGGAATTCTATACCGCATACATGCAATATTTATCAATTCATGGGAATCTCTATGTTGTGCTTTATATCATTATGCGAAGTGGATAAATATTCCATGTTCATGTTTTGTGGGATTGGGATATGTGACATTTATGTGACTAATTACAACACTATCCATGCATCATTTTATATACGTCCTTGACATTCAAACACGATCAGTTGTGATATGGCATCATAAAACCAAGAATATGGTGAAACATCATGGGAAATAAAAGTGATTGTCCCTGAAATTTTCTATATGTAACATCCAATGATTTTGAATGGAAACACTTCGTCACATCATCCCAAAACAAACTAAACACTATAATGTTACAATTATAACATAGCTATTAAAATTAATAGTAATAAATATAAATAATTTATTTATAAATTTAAAAAAAATTCATACAAAATATCTATTTATTGGTATGTTATTATAAAATAATAACATAATTTTATTAAAGACATTATATTCTTCAGAAATATGTTTTCATATAAAAAATGTTTTTTTTCTTATTCCCAAATAATGTTATTAATATCTACATCTTTTAGAAAAATTATTGTATAAAATTAACATCATTATTCAAATCAAAATATCCAAATTATTCTATGGTGAATTTATTACAATTTTATGAAATATTTATAATTTTTGTGAATAGTAAAAAACACATTTTTAAAATTAAAATATTTTTTTAATACAACGTAAACTAGTAAATATGATATAATAATGAATAATCTTATTTAATAATTAAATAATAATATAATAATGTTAATATTTTACATAAATAATTTAGATCATGAAAATTAAATTTTTTTCATGATAAGTATAAAAATCATTGTTAGTGCTGACATGGTGCTTGCACAGTGATGAAAAATTCATAAATGGTAACATATTTATAATAATGGTGTGCTAATAATTATTTTCATGATTGTTTTATTAATTATTATGTAAGGTTGAATTTTTTATCTATTAAATTATTATTTTATAGTTATATAAAATGTGTTTTATCTAAATTCATATGAAATTCTTGCGCATTGAAAGAAAAGAAGAAGTTGTATTGTCATATATAAAATTAAGTATGCATATTGAATGACTATAAATAATTATTTTGAACCTAATAAACTGTTATTTATGATAGTAATTTATTTTTAATTTTATATATGGAATAATTAATATTAATGCATGTGCAACACTGATGTAGTGTTTGTGAAAGTATGAGAAAAAGAAATAAAATTATTTCATTAAAAATATATGAATTATTAAATGAACCAGATTTTCAGTAAAACTATTTACATAATTAATGTTAGACCATTATGAGGTTTTTATTTTAATTTGGGGTATTTTGGACCATCATTAATCACTTTAATCCTATAATAATTTTTTATTTAAAGTTAAATCATATTGTTCACAATATAAATTTTAGTATGTATAATATTTTAATCTCTTGTTTTCTAGAAGTGTTTTACGAACAATAATATTTTTTGGAATGTAAATAAAAATATATTTTTAATAGATTTGTATTTTAAATTATAAGGATAAAATAATTACCTAAATGTATTGAAAAACTACGATGTAGTAATTATTTAATTAATGAATACATCAAATTAATGATATTAACAATAATAAAATGAACATAATTTGATGTATTTAAGCTAATTCATGAATTTCCTAGATGAATATGCTATGTCTTAGATAAAATAAAAAATGGAATTTAGTTTGAAATAATTTTTAGGTCTTTAATGTCAAAAGTTTTTAATATTTTTTAGATTGAAAAATTAATTATTCAAAAATATAATATTTAATTTAAATATTTCAAAATCCGATAATTATTGAAAAAGGAAAAAAATTAAAATATTTGGTCAAAAATGTGAATTCATATATCTTTTTACCTTATTTAAAATTTTAACCACATATTAGACCTAATATACTTTAATATTTTATCATATTCCAAATTTTCCCATCACCTCAATTATAATAGGAGGCTCCTTCCATCACAAATATTCATCATGTTATCCTTATTGCTCAACTATACTCTGAGAAACTCTATTCTCATCATACCTTGCCAAATTATAGTGCTTTTGGTCTCAAAAAAAGGTCATTTTGAAGAGCCTTAACATGGATCTTAATGAAAAATATTCCAAAGGTGGTTTGATCACATTTGAAATAAGTCGAATCTAAGGTAAGGGAATCCGTAAACGAATTTCTATTATTTGGGTAAAACTTCTATACCATTTATTATGTGGTACTAGGATTATTTGTGAAGTTAATTTTGATTATATTATGCTGTATTAGGTGGATTTATAGGGTATACACATATTCCATTCGTTTTATCAATTCTCACTTCAATGATATGATATTTGAAAGTGAGTTTTCTTAAAAAATAATCTATAAAATTTATATTTGTAAAAAATTCAAAAGGATTATTTTTATGATGTTAGTATTCATGTTTTATAATTATGTACTGGTTCTTTTTAATTTTTTATGATGAAGGGTGGGACATATATATCCTGCCAATGATTTGGGTATGTTTATGTTCACAGTTAACCATATGGTTACCCGATCTGTAATTACGATTATTACATTGTAAGGTAGTAGTGAGGGTTACATTGTATGGTATCCATGAGGGTTACATTGTTATCTAGCCATGAGGATCATAAATCATATGGAAACCATGACAGTTACAATGTTGAGAAAAAATTCCCCAAGATTATAAAATTATTAATTTATATTTATCAATTTTTTATGAAACCCTAATTCTTTTACAATGTATATGTTTCTTTTAATGTTGAATATTATATATTTCATGTTTTTATAATTATTTGTGGACTGATGACTTCATTATTATTATTATTATTCTTTTACTATGATTTTTTGTTGATCCCAAGTTTTTCAAATTTTCTTTCATAGGATTTCATAGAAATTAAAAGGATAGATATTGTGATAGTGTAGATGAATCCAGTTAGATATTTTGTAATTATTTTTTTAATAATTTATTTAATTTATTGTTTTTCTAATCCTCCCAACCCTAGACCAGAAAAGGTTATCGGTTGATTAATTCACTGTGTATTTTTATATTAATATTTTATAAAGAAAATACACATCATGTTTTAGTACTAAATCTGGGAGTGTGGCTTCAGGTATTTACATTTGGTATCCAAGTAAATGACTAGATAATTTTGATTATTTGGATTTTTGTTATATTTTTAGAAAAATAAATCTAAATGTTAGAATATTATTTTGAATAAAAAGGTAAATATGATTACATAGATGTTCTGGATATTATTAATTCTAACAATAGAAATTCATAATTATTATTAAAATGAATGAAGTTTTAGGGAACAATTAAAGTAGGTGGATAATATAACAACTAGATATTTTAAAAGGAAACACAATGCAATATCATGCCTAGATGAACAACTAAATAGTATTATGTGACTATCATAACATAACCCTTAAATTGATGAGAATAAATATAAATAATTTTTTTTAAAAAATAAAATATCCAACTCAATATAGATTTTTGGGTATGTTATTAAGAAATAGTAAACTAATTTTTATTAAAGGAATTTTAATCTTTAAAAATATGTTTTCATCAAAAAAATTTGTTTTTATTGATTTTTATTAAAAAAAATATAATTAATTTATGCAGATTTTATAAATTTTATTTTATAAAAAAATTATTTTTGGTCTCATTATATTCAAATTATCATATGGTGATTTTTTAAGAATTTTCTGAAAAAGATAAAAAAATAATTAATTGTAAAAAAATATTTTTTTAAAAAAATAGGGTATTTTTTGTGACATAATCAAAAAATAATTGTGATATAATAATTATTAAACACATGTAATAATTAAATAATTATATCTTATGGGTAATATTATACCTACATAATTTCAAAAATTATAATTTTCATTTTTTTCATGATATTTATAAAAATCATTACCGGTGTCAATGCCATGCTTTCACAATAACGACAAAGTCATAACTGGTGACTTATTAATAATAATGGTGTGCTAATTATTTTTTTCATGAATTTTTTTTAATTATTATTTATTGTTGATGTTTTTGTCTATTGAATTATAATATTATTGTTATATAATATGAGTCTTATCAAAATTCTTATGCCATGATGGCATAAGGCATGAAAAGACAAATTATTAAATTTAAGAAGTTGTATTATCTTCGATATAAGTGAATATACATATTGAACGAATATAAATGATTTTTTGAACCTAAATAATTGTTTTTATGATATTAATTTATTTTTATTTATTATATATGGAACAATTAACATTAATCCTGGTGTAACATTAATGAAGTGATTGTACAAGTATAAGAAACATAAATAAAATGTATTTATGAAATTTTTTTGATTTAATAAATGAACCAAATTTTGAATTAAACTTTTTATATAATAATTTACTATTAATTTTTTTATTTTCTTTTATTTTTGGACATTTTGGACTACATGAAGCACTTTAATCCCTTTCTAATATTTTATTTAAAATAAAATTGTGTCTTTTACACTATAAATATTACTTTGTATTCTATTTTAATATGAACAAATCCAGTTCTATTTTTTAAAAAATAATAGTCTTTGGAAAGATAATAAGTCTTTCTTATATAATTTTATTATTAATTTCTATGGAATAAATAATTATCGTAATGTCTTAAACAATCGTGATGCTGTAATTGTATAATTAATGAATTAATAAAATTACTGATATTAAAAATAATTCAATAATCCTAATTTGATATTTTTAATCTAATTAATTAATTACCTATATTAATATTATAATTATAATATATTATAAAATAAATTTTTCAAATTTTAATCCTTGTATTGATGTTTTTAAATTCAAAAGTTATGAATAGTGTTTAATTTGACCAAATCATTTCTCACAAATATAATATTTATGTAAAATATTTAAAAATCACAAATTTATAAACCAAGGTCAAAAATGAAAATATTTGGTCAATAATGTGTTATCCTTTACTTTTTATCCTTTTTGAAATTTTTAACTCTATATTAGACTTCATATAATTTAATATTTTAATAAATACTAAATTCTCCCCTTGCCTCAATTATAAAAGGAGGCTCCTTCCATAATAAATAATCATCATAGTGATTCTTCATGCATGAATATCCTATGAAAAATTCCATTTCTCCTCATCCATTTCCAAATTCTAGTGCTTTTGGTATCATAAAAAAATTAATTCCAAGATCCTCAAGGAGGTTATGAGGGAGAAATATTTAGGAGCTAGTTTGAAAATGTTTAACGTGTGATGAATCTGAGGTAGGGGAATTATTATTAAAATTTCCATTCTTTAGGTTAGCATAATACTTAATTTAATATATCAAACTATGATTAATGGTGAAATTAATTTTCATTATATTATGTTTTATTATTTAGATTTATAGTATATACACATAATAAATTGTTTTTATCAATTCTCACAATAGTGATATGATATTCTCAAGGGAATTTTTTGTAAAAAATCCTATTTTAAATTTATATTTTTAAAAATTTAAATAGAATTTTTTTATGATTCATGTATTCTAGTTTGATGATTATTTTCTTGTTCTTTGTCTTGGTTAATTATTAAGGGTGGTACCTATATCTCCCTCCAATGCTTCGGGTATGTTTAAGTTGGAGGTTGACTATATGGTTACACCAGTTATAACTACGATGGTTACACTACAAGGTAGTAATGAGGGTTGCATTGTAATGTACCAATGAAGGTTACATTGAAAGGTTTTTATTAGGGTTATAAATCAATTGGTTGTCATGATAGTTATAATATAAAGTAATTAACACCCCATGTTACATAAATAGTTTACTTATTTTGTCTATGTTTTATTGGCTGAAAATTACTTTTTTTATTATAAAACACTTTTTAAGGGAAAAGTGAGAGACCAAATACAACAAAAGAATATTATCAGACCGCCCCATCCTAGTATGTGTTCCAACAACAAGCCTTCACCAACATAGGACCCCTTGGAAAGCAGTCCTGTGTAGAAGCACAGGCACATAACTAATGGTGGAGACATACCCTCTCAAGCATCCTGTCACGAACCGAATCTTTTGGCTGTCAAAATCGGCACCAAATCCAGCCCATGACAAGGCCCAAAGGGCATTCCCGATCCCCACGGGTTGGAAAAAGTGCCTGGGTATCAAAAAATAATGTTTGTGAATGATTTACCCATGTTTATAAACATTAAACAACAAACAAACTCAACAAAACGAATCTGGATTTTTCAACTAAAACCATGTTTTACAAAATTAAGAACTGAATTACATGTTTTAACACAACTAAAAAAGACTAAAAAAAAGGTACAAAATAAAAATGAAACATCCCAAGAACCCTCATTGAATGGGGCACCACCCTCAATCCATCTCCACAAGACATCACCACCAAGGACCTACTAAAAACCCGAACGACTAGAACTAAAAATTGTATCCAAACCTGCAACAAAAATTAACCAAGTCTAAATACACCCAGGGGTGTAAGTAGGGTGTGATCCAATTACCAGTAGGATACCATCACTAAGAGATTCCATGTGATAAACATTTAAAGAAAAAAATCTTGCAAGTACTCATAAACAGAAAATGTTAGTTACAATTTCTAAAAGATGAAACTAAAAAAAATTAAAACAGTTTTTGAGTGGGATATCATTAAGAATAAAAAAATTTAAAAATAATGTCAACACTACTGAATTTTCCATCCAACCATATCGTATGACGATGGTAATCACAAATTAACTAATGAGCACAAGTAATATAAAATAACCCCTAGGCACTAGCTCATTGTGGGTCCCAGGTACCTCGTATCTTGGTGAGAGTAGCCATCCAAATATTTGTTATGATGCACGAGCCACTAGTAGGGAATATAACCATAACCTAGTGGTCCTAAATAATCATCATTATAGTTTAGTTAGATTTTTAAGTGTCAATATTGCTAAGTGAAACTGAGGCCAAACCCCACGGATTCACTAGCATACTAGTACACGTCCACCAACCTAGATACCCAGGTTCTCCCCTTATGCTCAAAAAAGTTCAACAAGTCAATAAATATAATTTGAACATGAAAATATAATCTTAACAATACAAGTTCACCAAACATTCCACATGTGTTCCACACAAGTCTAAAAATCCAATTTTTCATTCAAATGAATTTTGAAATCATACTCACACTAAAAATAGCCCACAACACCTTTTTCACATCTTTCCAAATTCAAAAAAACCATTAACAATTTTATAAAATATTTCCCAAGATGCTAAACATTACATAACAGCCCAATCACATGTTATATAATACCCTTTTCATAAAAAAATTCCATTTTGCATATCACACTCATGCAAAACAGCCCGAAAACACGTTTCGTACCCACATCCCAATTTCATAAATCACCTCGACAAATTACAAAACATTACCAAAATGTTTTACAACATAACTAACCACTTTATGTTTCAAAAACTCATTTTAGGAATATACAATCACCAAAATATTACATAAGCAACCATTTCACACTTTTTGTAACTCATTAAATCATCTACAACTTTCATAAAAGCAAGCCAAGAGGTGAAACCATGGTTTGCATTCAAAACCCATTTTAAAACCTTAATTCAAGACCAAAACAATACCAATAACAATCTAAAGTATAATTTTCATCCCTAAAAACATTTATTAAACCACCCCCAAGCATTATACAAAAACCTCAAACAATACCACAAAAGGTACAAATGAAAAACACATATTTTAACAAATCATGTAAAAGAAGTACAACATGGTTTCACACATTAAAACCATTAAAAACCCCATTAAAAGGACCACATGACATTAAAGTATTAACAAACCATAATTTTCATCCCCTTTCAACACTATAAATCACTTTCATTTGTTATAGAATACACCCAAACATTTCCCCAATATCCATGCATGAAAAGCACTCAATTCCAAGAAAAAATGCAACTACAAAATTAAACACTTAACCAAATCCATCAAAAAATAGTTTCTGCACCACACAAAATAGATTTGAGTCATACTAAATTAATAAACTATGAAAACTAACTTATCATAAAATGGTTATACATGCAATCACTGTCCTTTTATGTCGAAACACTCAAAACATGGTGCAAAACATAAACCGCACCACCACCGCACCTCATGGAAGTGAAATCAAACCCAAAATAAAAATATTTCACCCAAAAGACAAGAAATAAAACCCTAGGTTTTAACACTAACATATGGACACTAGGAACCTTATGGATAATGTATGAAACCCTTATCACATTGAATGCAACCCTAAGCAAATTGAAATAAGAATGTATAAGACCAACTTACTTTAGAGATATTGTACAAATCTCCTCACAACCACTAGTATCTGAATTTAAAAATAGATAAAAATTTAAGGGAGGTTCGAACAAGGATTATGAGACCATGTAGGAATTTGAATGGGGAAAAAATAGTATGAATTGCGAGAGTTATGATGGAACAAACTTACCTCCTCAAATCTTCACAATTTTAGAAACCCTAAGAGGTTCAGCACTCAATACTGATTGAGAAGAGCTCCAAAGAGGGTAAAGAGAGGTTGGGACTGCGTCTGGGTTCAAATGACGTGTTTGAGGCTTTGAATCACCGAAAAATACTTAATATTGTATAAGTTATTAATTAATCAAATTTAATTTTTAAAACAGGAATTGGGCTTTCAGGTAGGCCCAATCCCTTAATAAAAACCCATATTTACCTTGGTTATGGATTTATAAAGGCTCCAAACGACAATGGTGGTGTTAATATGTCAAGGGAGACCATTTAGGAATTGGAATGGGTGCAGAATATTAAAAAATGAAAAAGTTAAAAACAAAACAAGATTTATTTTTAAATCTAGAATTGGGCTCACGATTTGTCCCAATTCATGAAAACTAACACATTCCACCATAAAAGCTTGAGAAATCGAAAAAACAAAGCATAAATGGAAATTAAATGATATTTAACATTAAAATAAGCCATGTATGTGAAAATTCTCCCCACCAAGAAATCTTTTCGTCCCCAGAAATCTACAGTAAGGCCAGATACAAAAACAAAACCCAACCGATAAACCAAGATGTATTTCTTTGCCAAGATTCGCCCCCAAGGGCCAAAACACCTCCAGTGATCTATTAAGGAATGAGTAGTCTCACAACCCAAACTTACACCAATTTCATGAAATGATCAATCACAATCATACTTTATCCCAAAATAAACCTCCTCAAACACTATCCAAACAATACTCAAGCAATTCACCCAAACAAACAACAACTTCGAACAGGGTTACACTTACCTTACATATACTAAACCATTGGGAGCACTCCAATCCCAAAATTTACTCAAGGAATATGTTGGTATCTAGAATGTTCTGAATGATACTACCTATCACCAAGCCAATACCATGGATAAATATGAGCTATTGGTATGAGGGGACACAAATGGTCACCCCACCATAAGAGGAAACCTATATTATTTTCCGAGACAGAATCGAGACACTAACAGAGGGAGGCCTGAATGAAATCCCCAGTACAAAGGGTAGAATTCCATTCAAAGTTTACAAAGGAATGTATATGAGAATTATATTGGGTCTCCCCACCATGAGAAACAACCATCTTAACCGAGCATCATGGGCCGACACGGAAAGACCCAACTTTTTTTAGATTTGGGAAGGGCGTTGGGTTAGTCTGCGTGGTTTGGGAGATTCTGCACTAACTATGGAGATCATTCTTTTTTGCATGGATTCCTGAAACATAGTCACTACTAATCATACACAAACTATGTCCTCAACATGTCTATCCAAATTTCCAACCATTCTATAATGACTTGATGGAAACCAAATGGGGAGGGAATGACATTAGGTGATCACATGGGTACAAGGCCCTCAACCTATTTCCACCGAATGGGAACAAAGGAAGAAAGATCATGACACTAGAGTTTTAAACTCTTAATATCTTTAATACTGAGGATAAGACATTGTACATGGGTTTTAAAAACACAGGGATTTCCCCTGACTATGAGTCAGCTTCTCTCCAAGACCTATGGCTGGAGCTCAAATGATTGAAACATCTTTGACCTTATAGTTAGGCTTTGGAAACCCCCCTGAATGAGAATTATTCTTTTGGTGCCACAACAACTATACTGAAATCCCCGATAAGATTCCCAAGACATAACACATTCCAAAGTCACTTTACCTTAACTCGGTATTTCACTAAAACAAGGCATTCAAAAATTAACACACATCACACCTTGTTTCTTCAAGTGAGAAACTATACAAGTAAATAACACCTATAATAACCTTCCTCTAAAATGGAAGATTTTGATGTTTTTCCAAAGGAGACATTATCCCATCATAAAGATACTCTCATAGGATTTCACGACTTTTACCTTTAAAGTCAATCAAGTGCATGAAATCAAAAACCTTCAACAGACATGACCATTGCGACTGATATAAACAATGCATGTAGTGGGACCTTATACAACATCTCCAAACAACACACAATTCTAGAAAGTGGCCATAATATCCTCTCATGACCATATTTCCCCCACTGGTAGTTTATTGTGAACTCCTTCTTTGAAGAGACTACGAAGGACCGAGACGACCTATTAGATACCATCCAGATACTCATCCATGCTAACAACCCCAAACCACTTCCACCTTCAGAAAATAAGGAAACATAATAGGCTAAGGTCTCTTTCAACCTTCTATGATCACTCTCCCACTACAAGAGGATACTAAAAACCAATAAAGGATAGGTTGTAGACTCAATCTGAAAATCCCAAGAAAAATATTCCTTATATTGATCAACTTGAGGGTCTTTGAATGGAGAATCAATCTAGGTTGCACTTTAGTTATGCACTAACCCTTAATGGGGCATACCTTATCCAATGATTAAACCTAAGGACCCAATAAATATGGTCCATTGGTCAAGATATACCACACACTAGATCCAAACACAAGAAAGGAAACACCATAAAAGCATCCAAAAACATTTCTTCGAAGAGAAAACTAACCGGCCCTTCAACACAGCCTACAGACCAAACATAAACCCAAAACACAATACAAACAGGAGGGGTTTTTGGACTCAAAATATCCCAAAACATCAACATTAAAAAAAATACACACCATCCAAAACAATTCATAAATACATCATGTTTCTCATTTAAAATCATCTTTTTAAAAATAAATGATTCAGCGGTTAGCATATCTACCAATGGTACCCCATGGGAAATACATGTGCATGTTTCTATGCCATAATGGGCACCCTTCTCATATCCATCCAAGAACACATACAACCATTCCATTAACCATCCATCATCTCATATAAGCACATGCATCTGGTCTCTCATGTAAATACCAAAGTTTAAAATAAAAAAAAAATATTTCCACTTTTCAAAACCAAAACAGTCGTCCAATACCTCCTTTTTCTCAAAACCAGTAACCATAAAATCAAACCCAAAATACATCTTAACAAGAATTTCAGAAAGGAACAATCATTTAAATGAAAACTCACTTTCAATTCATACACATTTATTTCAAAACATCTCATCCCATTAAAACACATTTCACTAGTTTAGAAAACTCTATTGGAAGCACTTTTTCAAAACCAACATTGACATAGTTCATGCTTTCAAAAGAGGTAAAAACAAACTATTTTCCATTCCAATACAATTCTGAAAATTCAGTCCTCCATTTTAAAAAGTCTAACCATTCCCTCTATATTAGATAATCATTTCACAAAAACATTACGCTTCTTAAAACCAAGTCACATTAAAACCAAAGATCCATGATTTCAAAACTATAGAATACAATACAATGTGAGAGGAAACTAGTTTCAGTGGGTGACTTGGGCATATGGTTGGTATCCATATTCCAATCACTTCACCATTATAGAGAGTGTTATAGGTAAATATTCCCAGCTCCACATGGCTTTCCAGACCCTGTGAGCTCACAGAGACCATTAACCCAAATCTCTTTCAATTTCCCCAAATCATCATCAATCCAAGAAATCCAATGGACTCATATAAATCCCAACATCACATGGCAACATGAATCCCATCATGAGGTTTGGTGATTATCCACATTACTCATTACCAAAATTACAAGTCTCTACAATCATAACTCTAGACTATCCTGACTATTCCCCAAATAACGTGACCAAAATAGAGTAAACCTCCTTTGATACAATTTTGTCATGAACCGAATCTAGTGGCCTTCAAAACCAGCACCAAACCCAGCCCATGACAAGGCCCGAAGTGTGTTCCTGATCCCCATGGGCAGGTACAAGTTCTCGGGTATCATAAAATGTTGTGTGGGAATGATTTACCCAAGTTTATAAACATTAAACAACAAACAAACTCAAAAAACGAATATGGATTTTTCAACTAAAACAATCTCTTACAAAATTCAGAACTGTATTACATGTTTTAAAACAACTCAACAAGACTATAAAAAAGGTACAAAATAAAAATGAAATATCCCATGAACCCTCATTGCAAGGTGCACTTCCCTCAAGCCATCTTCACAAGACATCACCACCAAGGACCTGCTAGAAATCCAAACTACTAGAACTAAAAACTGTATCCAAACCTACAACCACAAAATAACCAACTCTACATAAACCCAAGGGTTTATGTAGGGTGTGAGCAAATGCCCAGTAGGATACCACCACTATGATATTCCATGTGATAAACATTCAAAGAAAAATATCTTTCAAGTATTCATAAACAGAAAATGCTAGTTACAATTTCTAAAAGGTTAAACTAAAAAAAATTAAAACAGTTTTTGAGTGGGCTATCATTAAGAATAAACACATTTAAAAATAATGTCAACACTACTGAATTTTCTAGAAAACCATACCATATGCCGACGGTAAGCACAAAGTAACTAATGAGCACAAGGAATAGGAAATAACCCCTAGGCACTAGCTTGTTGCGGGTCCCAGGTACCTCGTATCTAGGTGAGAGTAACAATCACAATATTTGTTCTCATGCACGATCCACTAGTATGGAACATACCCATAACCTATTAGTCCCCAATAATCATCATTATAGTTTAGTTAGGGTTGTAAGTGTCAATCTTGCTAAGTGAAACTGAGACCAAACCCCACGGATTCACTAGCATACTAGTACACATCCACCCACCTAGATACCCGGGTTTTCCCCGTGTGCTCAGAAAAGTTAAACAAGTCAATAAATATACTTTGCACATGAAAATATCATTTTCACATCAAAATTTCACCAAAAATCCCACATTTATTCCACACAAGTCTATATAACCACTTTTTCATTCAAATGAATTTTGAAATCATACTCACACCAAAAAAATAGCCCACAACACATTTTGCACATCTTTCAAAATTCAACAAATCTATTACCAATTTTATAAAATATTTCCCAAGATTATAAACATCACATAACAGCCCACTCACATGCTACATAATACCATTTTCATAAACTAATACCATTTTTCACATCAATCTCATGCAAAACAACCCAAAAATACGTTTCACACCCACATACCAATTTCATAAAACACCTCGACATATTACAAAACATTACCAAAATGTTTTACAATATAACTGACCACTTTATGATTCAAAAACACATTTTAGGAATATACTATAACAAAAACAGTACATATTCAACCATTTCACAATTTGGGTAACTCATTAAATCATCTACAATTTTCATAAAAGCAACTGAAGAGGTGCAACCATGGTTTTCATTAAAAACCCATTTTAAAACCCTAATTCAAGACCAAAACAATACCAATAAAAATCCAAAGCAGAATTTCCATCCCTAAAAACATTTATTAAACCACCCCCAGACATTATACAAAAACCTCAAACAATACCACAAAAGGTACACATGAAAAACACATATTTTCAAAAATCACGTAAAAAAGTACAACATGGTTTCACACATTAAAACCATTCAAAAACCCCATTATAAGGCCCACATGACATTAAGGCATTAACAAACCATAATTTTCATCCCCTTTCATCACTAATAAATCACATTCATATGTTATAAAATACACCAAAACATTTCCCCAAGAGCCATGCATGAAAAGCACCCAATTCCATGAAAAAATGCAACTACAAAATTAAACATTGAACCAAGTCCATCAAAAAATAGTTTTTTCACCACACAAAACAGATTTGAAACATACTAAATTAATAAACCAAGAAAACTAACTTATCATAAAATGGTTATACATAGAATCACCTACCTTTTATGTCGAAACACTCAAAACATGGTGAAAAACATAAACCGCACCACCGCCGCACCTCAAGGAAGTAAAATCCAACCTAAAAAAAGAATATTTCACCCAAAATACAAGAAATCATACCCTAGTCTTGAACCCTAACTTCTGGACATTAGTAAACTTGTGGATAA
The DNA here is from genome assembly GCA_963277665.1 of Viscum album. Classification (NCBI taxonomy): domain Eukaryota; kingdom Viridiplantae; phylum Streptophyta; class Magnoliopsida; order Santalales; family Viscaceae; genus Viscum; species Viscum album. Next base: position 331,860,457 of record OY728150.1, on the reverse strand, counting down.
TTTATGAAACCCTAATCACATTGAATGTAACCCTAAGAAAATTGAAAGAAAAATGAATAAGACCAACTTACATTAGGGATCTTTTAGAAATCACATCACATACACCAGTAGCTTAATTTGAAAATAGCCAAAAATTTAAGGGAGGTTCTAACATGAATAAGGAGACCATGTAGGATTTTTAATGGGGAAAAGAGTAATAATTGAGAGAGTTATGATGGAACGAACTTACCTCCTCAAGCCTACCCAGTTTTAGAAACTCTAAGAATTTCAGCACTCAATCACAATTCAGAAGAGCTCCAAAGAGGGGAGAGAGTGATTGGGAGCGCGGCTTGGTTCAATGGGCGTATTTGAGGCTTTTAATCACTGAAATAGACTTAATATTGTATAAGTTATTAATTAATAAAATTTAATTTTTAAAACAGGAATTGGGATTTTAGGAATGCCCAATCCCTTAAATAACAACCCATATACACCTTTGTTATGAATTTATAAAGGCTCCAAATGACAATGGTGGTTTTAATATGTTAGTCAAGAGCATTTAGGAATTAGAATGGGTGAAAAATATTAAAAAATTAAAAAGTTATAAAAGAAAAAAAAATTATTTTTAAATCTGGAATTAGGCTCACGGTTTGGCCCAATTCACGAAAACTCAACCATTCCACCATAAAAGTCTGAGAAACCCAAAAAACAAAGCATTAATGGAAATTAAATTATATTTATCTTTAAAATAATCCATTTATCGGAAACATCCAATTCTAAGAGACCTTCACCAATGACGGTGTAATGCTCTAATCCCCTTTCAAAGTAGGTCCAAGTACCGTATTGTAAACAAGAATAAACATAACTACAAAGCTAAATAATAGGTGACCAAAAGTAACCACATCTCCCACAACCCATTCACTCACACCAACAAACCAAAACCAGCAACTTCGACAAAGTCACTAACAAGTAATTTAATATTACTAGATTATGTTTCCCTAAACAGTTTCCATGTTAAGTATGGTAACTTTATGTCTGATTCTTCCAATATCCTCTTCTCAAAAATAAACACTAGTTGATCCCAAGACTAAATGTACTCCTCAACATTGATCTTTCCATGGTTTAAATCCCCTACAAACATTGAGTCTGTCATGTCAATCCAAGAATATTTCTCCTCATTAAGGGACACCTCTAGAGACCTCCCTATCATTTTAGTAGCCTCTTCCTTAGTAGCATTGAGAAATAGGACATGTTCTATCTCTTCTTCATCAAATATTAAAAGCAGAACCACGGACTGAAAATCCTGCTCCCATGACCTTATATGACTCAAAGACTTCACATTCGTCCTTTTTTCACTCATCTTATTTGATGAGAAAGTCTTCAGAGGAGGAGGTAGTGAGGCGTAGTCCTTCATACCCTTCCTCCTCCTAGAACCCCTTATGCTCTTCAGGTTTAGAGCATCATCAGCAGAGTGTCCATATACACTCTCTTTGGAACCATATCACCTACCCCATCTCCCTCACCTGGAATAGAAAAATAAAAACTCAAAAAATCCTCTAAAAGGCCATAAAACATGTTTCTCATGTGAATTGATCTCGGTTCCCCTTCCTTCCCACCTCTGTTTGGAACAGCCTCATTCTAATTGGACCCCTGCCTCCCCTTACTCATATCCACACTACCCACCTATGTCCTCTTAGCCACCGAACCATAGAGGTCCCCCTTCCCTTCATCTGACATCTGGTCCAAAATTGTTTCCCCCCCTTCCTCTGGATATCCACACAAAACTCCTCAATCTGGTATTCTCCACCTTCATCATGCGCACCAGAGCTGGAAGAACTTGAAAGATCCCTTTTTAACCTGCTAAAAACATCTTCCACCATCAGTTTAACATGGTGTACTTCCACACCCATTCCAAGGGTATCCACACCTGTTTCAATGTTGCCCTCTACCTCACTAACTTTTCGAACCTCCTTTACTGGCCGCAATGAATTTGACATAACTCTAACCTCTTCGCGCACTGCATAGAGACCCAATTTTATTGTCTCACGAACCAATAGAACCTTGTCATTGCCACTGACCACCATCCAAGTTGTTTCCTACCCGTCCCTATGGTAACCATATATCAATTGAGAGCCAAATCCCCTACCCACCAATGATGCCGGCCTCCACCGGTAGAAATTAGAAGGGTGCCCAAACAACTTACATGATAAATAGTACTCCATCAATCTCTCATATTTTACACTCTGTCTTCACCTATACTCTTCTCCAATTGCAATCCAAACATAATAAAATGTAACCCTAAACACATACACCTACACACATATCCTTAACAAAACTGAGTGATAGACCGCTTTCGTTCTGCTATCTAAAGAAATATACCTACCGAGTAGATTTCCGAGAATTCTAATAACTGAGGGGTTATGAAATGGAAACATAAGTTTAGGGAAACTAACCCAAATTTCCATGGACAGTTATTCCCGATTATTGTGGAAATAAAATGCCCACCAGAATAAGAAATAATGACTACCATTGCAGCGCCAGGGTGCCTTCGACCAGGCGCAGATGAGTTCCTCCTCTGATGAGAACTAGATCATAATATGATTATTATGAATCAACCCTCATGTTTCCCGCTCCTGGAGATCCCAAGTGTCAAAGGTAGACCTATAAATGAATTGACTGATGGCCTTCACTGCTTGAACCTTGAGATCACGGTGATCTTCAGAAACGCGGATGCTTTAGTGAACTCCAAAGTTGAAATCTGCAGATTCTGATATCCATCAATGGGCTCCGGATCCTTCAGGCCTATGTAATTTTTTAGGAATGGCAGAAGATGGTCACGGTTTGAGAAGGGACAAAAAGGGGGAGCCTCATTCCTTATGAGAAAGGAAGATCCCTCCCCCGCAGAGGGGGGGGGGGGTACTGGCGCAACCGCTGCCGCTGTCACCGAAGGAGACGAGCCTCAATAGGGTCCTGGCTCAGCCTCTATGTTTTTTTGAAACCTCATGATTTTACAATGTATATAATCAATTTAATGATTAAAAGTATATCTTTCTTGTGTTTATAATAATTTTTGGACTGATGATTTTTTTCTTCCCCTTACTGTCATTTTGTGCTCATCTAAGGATTTTAAAATTATTTTCACAAGATTCATTATATGTTAAAAGGTTAGTTAAGGTGCTACTGCAGATGAATCCAATTATTAATTTTGTAATTAATTTTGTATGATTTTATTTAATGAATGGTTTTTCTAAGTCTATAAAACCTAGTCCAAAAAATGTCATTGATTTTATAATTTACTATTTATTTTTTGGTTATATTTTATTAAAAACTTGCAACATATTTTAGTACTAAATCCAATAGTGTGGGTTTTGGGATTTACATTGTATTCCATTGTGAGATCCATTATTCAATATAAAACACACAATGGTAATAAAAAGGCTTTCCTAAACAAATTCTACTTGTCATTTCAAGATCTATCCATTAATACATGACACATCATTGTAAATTAGGGAAACTATCCCTAAAAATGACTGCATTCCATAGCGAGATCCAACACTGATCATGCAATACACCATAAGAAAAAAAAAAGATTGAATCGTAAAAATCATGAAATCTATATCTAGATCCCATATTGATCATGTTGTTCCCTTATGGAAAACAATTTGTAAAATCCCACATAACCCCTTTTAAAATAAGGGTAAATTATCCAAAAAGTAGGGAGCCTCATGTGGTCATAAATATCATGCGTTGAATCACCAATATATAGAGTGCTTGTCTTTGAAAATACTCATAAATCCTTGTGGGATCTACAAAAATAGTAATATAATTAATATAAGTAAAAAAGTAAAAATAATGTATCCTATTATAGTTGTAAAAGTAATTTAATTCACCCCAGGTGGTTCACAAGACAGCATACACCCTTAGAGACATGACCTCCTCTCCACGCTAGATCCCTCAAGTGTATCCATATCATCATGTGAAGGGATTCATACATTTACATGAGGTATCATGCTCTACATTTGGTTTTAGAAATAATTATAAGGTTTTTCCAATGATAAATGCTCACACATCTTTACAGGACATTTTTTTCATCACATGATGAATCACCAATAGGTAGGGTGGTTGTCTTTGAAAAAACACATACAACCTCATGATATTTGCAACATTTGTAATGAAAAAAATAAAATAAATATGGGAATGAATGGAAACTCTCATAGTTGTAAAATTAACATTTTTACCTAGGATATCAAAAGCTTTTCTCTCAATACCACTTAACATGTAATTTAGACTTCGTGAGGGCCCACGAACAAGTCATCTTTGTCTCACGAGAAGTCCAAGAAAAGTCACCTGAGATCACTTGAAGGCCTTTAGAAAGGTTCCCTAATCATAGGGATTTCCTTGGCATGCCAAAATGGAAATATGAAAGTCCCTTGGAATTTCCATAAGATTAAAAATACTCTGTTAATTATAATTAAAGGACACTTTGGCAGGATAGTCTCACAATCATTGAAAATCAGTTCATGCCCCCCTGGATGACCAAAAACATGACATGAAAAGACATGTGTCCATGAATCCCACCTTAAAATCCATATTAGATCAGAATGATATGTATCATGAAAAGTGGTGAACAAATGTGATGGTTGGAACTATAAATGTTTGACCTCATCATGAAAAAAGGATGTCAAAAGAGGATGGATTGAAAAATACTTGGAAACATTCACCAATGTGCCCAAGAATCAAATCATGTTTCTCATAGTAGTATATATCACGAACATTAATATTTCTATTAGGTAAGATACTATAAAAAACGAATGACACAATGTATATAGAGACCCTATCTTTTCATACATTAACATTGCATTACTATTTCTAAATACTTAAAACATTATAAAAATGAATTTCCAAAGACTGTACTAGTCTTGTGCCTTTGGAAACATGTATATATAAACAATGGTATATAAATGAGACACTTCATATCCCACTAGGTTCTTCTTTACTAGCACCATTCTTATACACATCAAATATAATACATACGTTCAAAACAATGGGGTAAAGAAACATAAAAAGTAATGAAATCAGATGATTAGTAAGGGTAACAGGTATATATATAAGCATAATCATAATTATAATGGTATAAGAACATGATCTTGAAAATACAATATCAAACCATGCATATAAAATATCATAAACAAGAATCAGGGAATAAATCATAGTAGTACATAAAACATTAATCATATTGAAATAAAGATACTAAGCATGGAAAGTATAACATAAGAATAAAACATGGAATTGTGATAGACATATAAGAATATAAAATTATCTCTATTGTATCCAATGAATCCCTTCCAAGACAATCATGGTGGTATGGGTTTACATTGCATAACATCATCGTAGTTGTGGTTCACTCCCACGGATATCATAGTATCATGAGTTCACTCCTCATACCATTTTGGTAGTCATGGTTCACTCCCATGGATATCTAAGTAGTCAAGTATCATTCATAAGACCATCTTAGTATATCTCCTAATATTTACATTTTTATCCAATGCATTATAGGTAGATATATATCCCACCCATCTCATAGTGAAATGATTTATACATGTACAATAATATCATAAATAATCATATGATAAACCAAGAAATTAAAGCGCTATTATAAAGATGTAATCATACCATAACGTACTGAAAAAATAGGTTTCGTGTTTATTTCATCCTAAACATAGCTTCTAAAAATAAGAGGTTTTCAATAGCATATATCCCATGAAAGAGAAACAAGTTTCATAAAAATAATTCCATCAAATAATAATCCATTTAGTGAAATAATATGAATGGAAACATTGAATATTTTCCTCAAAAAGGACTTATTAACACCAACAGATGTCATAATTGATTGGAAATAATTTTTAAATATCTTTTAAAAATATTTCTCTAAGAAAATTTCCATTCCTCATTGAAAATCCCTTTTTAAAACAAAAATATGTTTTGAAAAAACATTTTTTCTGAAAATATATTTGAAAACTTATAAAATAATCATAAAAAATATAAAAATATTTTAAAATAAATTTTTTCATTAAAATCTATCTTCATGGATCATTTAAAAACATTTATTAATTCATGTGTTTTTTAATAAAATTGATTTCTGGCCAAAGAGGGAAATTCTATCCTGTTTTTTTTGAAAAGAAATTTCTTAATAATCATAAGTAAAAACATAGGTAAATAGTAATAATACATGGAGATACATTGAATAAATAGAGTGAAATAAAATGTATTAGTTTTTGTAAAATTGGATCATATGATTTCTCTAAAGGAATTATAATCATAAACAATCCTGATATACAATGATATTTTTTTCAATAAACTCTTACAACTTAGTAACATGGGATCACACTCCCTATGTAAGACAAGTAAATTACATGAAGATTGAAATATCATTAAAATAATGATATTCATGATATAATATATAAAATATAAGCATATCCACCATGAAATATAATTCAGGTGCGTAACAAAGCATGAGTCCAAAGAAGGAAAACTGAGACAAAAATATCTCACCGATTTGGTATCTTTTGAGAGTTTAACACCATGATAGAAAGATCATAAAATGGATATATAAATTTCTATAAATTTAATTGTAAGATATATATAATACATTCAATGTATGTGTATACACAATATAAAATAATTGAGTGGTGAACAAGGCATGTATCTCGCAAAAATAAATGTGAGATGAAATTTCACTTACCTTATGTATTGATTCTTGTTGTACTCGTTCAAACCTCCTATATACTAAATATAATTTTATTATAAATATATAATATAACCATATTATAATATCTAATATCTTATGTGTGTTTTTATGACTCTGTATTAACTTCTTTTTGATAATTCAATGTTAAGGTTTCACTTCAGGTAATATTGATTTTTTTTCATCGCATGTGTCTTAATTTCCAATATATTTGGCCCTTATACATATATAAGGATTTAAATAATTTAAAAGAATAATATAAATATCATTTATATTCATTATATGTTCATTTTAATAATAAATATAATATATATGTACGAAATGGAATTTATCTTCATGGAGATGCTATGTCATACATATGCATGAATATTAATTCTGTTTTTATGGTCATATTTTATGAAATAAGGTAAATGGAATATGTGTATATATATCTATATATATATATTTATTATATTAGAATTAGTATATCTTATAAACCATATATGTTCATTAAACTCAAAAATAATACATTACATGTATTGTGTGAAGAAATCACATCCCTTTGAGGGAGCTGAAGTCGACACATCCTCAAACGAAATTATCGTATTTACACCAAATGGATTGTATAAAGATATGTTTTGTAAAATAATTAAATATGTTTATAGAGATAATTAATATAATAGATAACAAATATAAAAATATTTTCCATCATAATTTCCACAATGAGATTTGGTAAGAAAAAACAAACAATCCTCATTTTGTGAGGCGGTAGTTCACCGTACACATAAACAATATGTTTGATAACCATTAGATACTGATGTGCGTAAGTTTAGGTAGAACCCTTAAAATAAAATCATAGTATATTTATGATACTGTGGTTGTAATAAAATAATTGAATAAATAATGTGTAGTGGTTGGATAATGAAAATAAATAATAGGATCTTGATAGAAGTCGTTACCTCTTAATTGGGGAACTCATTTTCATTTGTGCTAAAATGATTCCATGGAATCCTTTATTCTCAAGGGGAGGATTCTAGGAGGAAGGTAGGGATATTGATATGTTTATTGAGAATATATTATCATAACATTAGTGGTTTGATATGTGTGATGTAGAGGGAGATCTGGTGGCCTTTAATAGGGAAGGGAAAAAACACACTTGGTAATTTGGAAAAATAGTTATGTGTACCCATGTGTTTTCTTCAAAAGTCATAAAAACCAAAATAACTAAATACTTTAAGGGTTATAGATGTTTAATGGTCATAATATGGTCTTTTAACATTTTTTATAGATCATTTTAGGACTTAAATTTAATGTTTATTACTTTGTTAACCTAATTTTTCTCTTAATCATTGAAATTAATTTTAATCACTTTCACTAATAATTTGGGTCAAAAAATAATTGTACATTATATGAAATTATAAATTAATATGATCCCAAATATTTAATCTATATTGAAAACTTCTAATCACATAAGTGGTAGAAATTAATTTAAAAAATAATCACACCGACAGGACGACACTACAAGGATTTAAACTAAAAGCATCCTAAAGGTGGCTAACTTTTTTACACAATTTCAGAGTGAAATTACATCAAATGACCTAAATTTTATTAAATAATAAAAATATGATCTAATTAAAATCTTAAACCAAATTATAATATCAATTTAACTAAATTGGATTAATTAATAAAATAATTTATTACTATACATATTATTAATTTTAATGGTTAGTTTAAAATTATCTTCTTTAAATTATTATAATAATAAAATGATGTTTCATAGAAACATCAGGGTTTCATGTATTGTATGCGAAATTGGTGTTTCTAATATTACAAACATTTCGATTTTACATGTAATGTACAATGATTTGGGGCTGTGTGAATAGAATTTTTAACTTAGTTGATTATAATATAAAATTTTATTTTTATTTAATTCAAAAAAAGGTCTATAAAATCTCACAGTGTTACATTATACCCCACCCCCATAAAATCAATTTTTTCACCAAAATTATTCACTTAGGTAAAAACAAATGATGATACATATGCTTCATAATATCATCATGTGACCATGTAGCTTTATATAGCTAGTGATTTCTCTAAAAAAACATTGACCAAGAGAGTGTTCTTGTTATATAGAACTATCTCTGATCAGTCCAGAATTTCAAATGGTTATTCTTCGTATAAAATATCCTCCTACAACAGAATGATCATTCTGTTAATTATATTTTAGGGGTTGTGTATATACTTCCTTATGAGAGATACATGAAAACATCATGGACTTGAGCGATATTTGGCAGAAGATACATGTGATAGGTTACCATCCTAATATAATAAATAATATCAAAAGGATTGATATTACTAGGGATTACATTTCATTGCTTTCCAAAACACATAACTTTCATCCAGGGTGATATTTTTTGAAACACCTTTTCACCAACTTAAAATTATAGATCACTCCTTTGGTTATCAGCATAAATTTTCTACCGACATTGAGCATCCTTGATATTTTGTTGAATGGTTCTAACGTTATCAACCATTTCATAAGTGATATGAAGTCCCAATAGATTTCTTTCTCCAAACTCATCCCATCACATTGGATCTCAAAATTTATTCCCATAGATATATTCATAAGGTTCCATCTGAATTCTTGAGTAAATGCTATTGTTTTAATAAAACATATCTACAGTAAGGTGTTTATCACAACCACCTTTAAAATCCAGAGAACAAGATCTCAACATATACTCTAGGGTTTGAATTATTTATTCAAACTAACCATATTTTTATAGATGATAAAAAATTATAAAACTCAATTCTGTATCACGTTCTTACTAAAGGGTTCACCATAATATTGAGGTGAACCTAGAATGTTTATCTGATACAATGTAATGTGGTACTCCATGTATCCTTACCACTTCTTTAATGATTATCTTGTCAAGATGACCCAAAGATAAGTATTCACTAAAATTGATTAATTGTGCTAACTTACTAAGGATATTGACTACCACAACTATAGAATTATACCCTTTAGAGGTTTTGGGTAGTCCAACAATAAAATCCACAGTGATGTTCTCACATTTCCATTCTGGTAGGGGTAATGTATGCAACATCTCCTTTGACATGTGTCTTTCCCCCATAACATATTGGCATACTAAGAACTAAGATACAAAATATGAATATCTCTTAACATTACATCCCTATACAAGTATTATATCATGTTCATTTATATCCTGGTACTTCCAAGATAAATAGATCATGAGGAACTATGAGCTTCCCCTAATATAAATGTCTTAAAATCTGTTATAGAAGGAACACATACACTGTTCAAGAACAATATCATTCCATCCTGATAAATGTTATACTGAGTAACATTTCTAAATTTCTTTTACAGCTCTATATCTTACATATGTGCCTCCTTAGTCTTTAATTAATGATAAGATATTTCCCCTTTCTTTAAGATCTCTAGATCTATCCTTTTCAAATACAGAAATATTAGATCTTGTTTATCTTAATAATAGATAATATAGCATGATCCTTTCAACTCAAATCATCATCCACTTTGTTCTCTTTCCTCGGGTGGTAATGTATTGAGTTGTCAAAATACATTATCAACTCTAACCATTTTCTTGAGTGCTTGTTCAATTACTATTGTGTGAATATATATTTCAGAATTTTATTATTGGTATATATACCACCCTTTTCTCTATAAATATAATTCCTCCATATCATTAATGAATAAATTACCACCTCTCACTCCAAATCATGAGTTGGGTAATTTTTCTCATGATTCATTAATTGCCATGTGGAGTAAGTGATTACCATGTTGTTATTCAATAGAAAACATTCCAAATCCTTATTGGATACAACATCATAGATTAAAAACCCTTCTCCACTACTAGGTAATGTAAGCATTGGTGATCTGAGGAAATTATATTTAGATCCTTTGAAATTATCCTCGTGTTCATATCTCCAAAGTAACATGACACCCTTCCAAGTTAACATGGTTAGATGATTAGATAGTCATATAAAATTATCTGAAACCCACTGATAATAGGAAGAAAATTATGGTATTCAGTCACTATATTTGGTCTAGGCCATCATTCAATATCCCCCATCATTGACAGATCTACTAGCATTCCATGATGTGATATTATATGACCCAAAAAATGAAGCATTTCTCAAAAAAACTCATTTTAAAAAGTTGAATATTGTTTCTCCTTCCTTAGTGTATTTAGAAGTATTATCATGTTATATTCATGATCATACATTCTTTTGAGTAGAAAATAATATCATCTATAAAGACCACCACAAACTAGTTGAGGTAATCTATAAACACTCTCTTCATTAAATCCTTGCAGATAGAAGGAGAATTAGTAAGAAAAAAAGGAATCAGAATATATTTCTAGATTCAATACCTTGTACAAAATGTCATCTTTTTTATATCCTCCTTATTCACCCTGAATTTATGATATCCATACTGAAGGTCAAACATGGAAAAGTATTGACCTTTATGTCGTTGATCAAACAAGTCATCAATATGGGTAATATGACACTTTTTCTTGATTGTGATTTTTTCAACTCCTTATAATCAATGTGGACTTACATTGTTCCATATTTATTTAAAAAATAACTTTTTCACCCTAATTTGGAACACATGGACAAATGAATCTAGTGTCATGGTTTTTATGGAGCTGAATCTTTAATTCCTGAAACTGATTTAGGGACATACTATACCGAGTATTTGAAATTAGTTTGAAACCATGAATCAGTTCTATTGAGAACTCAACATCCCATTTTTTGTGAAAGGATTGTAAACTCTTCTGTAATGACATAAAAAATATTCCAAATAAAATTCATATCATTGATGTTGATTTTATACCCAACCATTTGAGAGTAAAAACCCTTCTAAATTTGAATTAAGACCCAAACATTGGATATAATCTTCAGAAAAATTTAATACTTATTTTCACATGGATGGATGATAGTAAGAGAGTTTAAAGTTTCAAATGTTACATCACTTCCTTGAAAATTGATATGGGATTTATGAAGAGAAATAAAATTCATGCCTTTGATGAAATCAAATTTAACCAAATGAATAATGAAATGATTTATAGGAATCACATTCCCAAAAACTTTAACTGGAGTGGAATCATAGACATAGGATGAAATCATCATACTATTAGAGGTTTGAACTACTAATTCTACATCTAATTGTTTTTGTTGAATATTACCAACCTTATAAAATTATTTAGATATGAAAGAGTAGGTAGATCCAAAATAAAATATAACATTAGTAGTTATAGAGTGCATTGTAAGTGTACCTTTCATCATGTTGTAGTCACACCCATCTTCCAAAATAGATAATGCTTGAGATTTACCATTTCCCCCATCTTAAGAGATTTCCAACATCTATCATCATCACCATACCATGGGTATGGGTATTGGTTAGAATAATTTCCATTCTACATAATCATGGATCACAAAATCGGGGGGGGGGGGGGGGGGGGGTTCATTATTGTTTTCTCTGTTCGAACCATTTTATAACTTCTTTCGTTCACTTCAACAATCAAATTCCCGATGGCCTTCCCTCCCAAAAATAAAACATTTATTAAACCCACTAACTCTATTTATTCAATTATTTTCCCACATAGAGATCATAAATTAATTATTATCTTCTTCTATTCATGGTTTCTAGATTTCCAATTAATCTTCATCTTCCTTTTCTTGTCAAAATCATGTAATTGATACATGACTCCAACCCCCATTTCAACCTTGATTTCCGAATTTATAATCCATTCGTATATACTAAAGATGCCTATGACCAGCACAATTCTAAGAAATATCTTTAAGCCACTAAAGAACCTATAAGCCCAAATTTTGGTTTGGATGATAATTCCTAAAGTGTACCTCATGAGTTTAATGATATTATACTTTCTGTTACCAATAGATTCAGCATCCATTTTATTTAACTCAAGGAACACTTTCTCTAACTTGGTATTAGGAATCTGAGGAATGTACTAGTTGAAAAGAAAGTTCATGAACTCATCCAAATCAATGCATTCAATCTCAACATGATGCCTCATATTCCTGATTATTGTCCACCATTGGTCTACTTCACATTCTAAAGGATAAATAGTATGAATTAATTTCCCATGCTTTAAAAACTGGATAATAGATATTATATTTTCATTAGAACTATTGAATAGTTCATAAACAAGTGGATGAGAAGACCCTCTAGAAGAAGGGGGATGTTTCTTCATGAAATAATCAATAGAATGATGTTTACTCCCTTGGTCATTTGTATGACTACTATGATTCATTGCATGAGAAATCTACAAGAGAATATTAATGAGGTTTTACATTCTGGATCCCAAAGAATTTTGTTTCCCTAGAGTAAAATCGTTGCATTTTCCATCCTAATCACCATTAATGTAGTTCAATCAGGTTCCAACCATTGAGTAAAAAAATTATAGATTAAGAAACAATTACCTTATTGAGGAACCACGTTATCATAAAAAATTACTTATATGATGTCTAAAATATGACACCTAACATTATGTATGAAAATTTAGGTTTATAAAATGTTATGTATATCCAACTTCCATTTAAATCCTTCCTGATGATTCATGACATGTTTTTTTATTGCCAAAGCATATCCCCTTGGAGTGTCAAACCAGTTATGCAATAAGGTGTGTTTTTGTATACCAGATTACCCCGAATTATGCATGGATAATATTGTGAGAGTTACTACCTCTAGGTACATATATAAGAGATCCACATCCACTTGTACTATCAAGAAATGGATGTACTTATAGAAAACAATTCACTCAATCCTTTTCCAAAATTATAAGGCATTTTCCTAAACATAGAATCATCCATATACTTATCTATAGATATATCCCTATAAATATACATAGAAACATACCTATGCATTTCACTAAAGTTTTCTCATCCTATTTTCCAAAGGATAATTAAACCTTTTCTCTGATACCCACTATAGATACCCTCACATTTCATAGAATAACATTACATCAATTTTATGGAATAGTTAAATCAGTAATAAAAAAACTCTCAAAGGTCGTACAAGTCTAGTACATTCGGAGAAATGGTAACATAAAATCCAGTATATAAATGATGTACATTATCTCACAAAATTTACGTCATGACTAGAACCCTTCTTAGACACAACAAACATAATACATGTATTCATGACCTATGAGAATAAATCATAAAAAGGGGTATGATCAAATGCTTAGTATGAGTAACCAAGGAAGGTTTGTAAGAATAATCATGAGAATAAGGGTATGACATCATAATCATGAAAATAGAAGATATTACCCAATATATCAATGATCGTAAACACAAATCATGAAATAAATCATGGTAGTTAAAAAGACATGAATCATAAAGAGGTAAAGAAAATAATCCAAGAAGGTATAACATAGGGAAAAATGTGGAATAGTGGCTGACACATAATTATATAATATTTTATACATATTATCCAAGGTAACATTTCAAATTCCATCTTGGTTATATGGGTTCACTCCCCATACCATCTTTGTATTCATGGTTCACTCATCTACCCATCTTAGTATCATGAGTTTACTCCTCGTACCATATTGGTATTCATTGTTGTCTCCCATGGAAATATTAGTATTCATGTCTTATTCTTATTACCATCATAGTATATCTAATGAGATATAAATATTTACCCAATGCATTGGAGATAGATATATGTCCCCTATATCTCATAGAGAAATCATACATACATGTTCCACAAGATCATAAATAATCCTATCATAACCCGTGAAATGAAATGGGTATTTTAACATGTAATTATATCATAACTAATAGACAAAGTAATTTTTAATAATCATTTCATCTTAAACAAAACCTATGAAAATAATTTGGTTTAAAAAGTATATAACCCATGAAAGATAAAATGGTTTTATAAACATCAAGAAATCAAAACATAATTATTTCTGAGAAATAATATGAATGCAATCATGGAAATATTTACCCAGAATGGAATGAGTAACACTAATAGTTTTTATCCTAGATAAGAAATAATTTTTATTGATCTTTAAAGAACATTTCTTAAAGAAAATATACTTTATTTATAGAAAAATATTTTTCAAATAGAAAAAGTTTTTGATATTTTTTTTGATTGAAAATAGATTTCAAACATTATAGTAGAAACATTGAAAACAATAAAACATTTTTACAATTTCCTTCTTCCATGAAGATTATCATCCAGTATAATTTGAAAAAAAATGAAAACATTATTGAAGGCATGTGTTTTGAAATAAAATAGATTTCCAACTGAAGAGATAAATAAGATCATATTTTTTATTAAAGACGTTTTATCAATCATCTTCAGAAAGAAAGAGAGGAAAATGGTAGTAATAAATGTATATAACTTTATTAAATACAGTATAGTAAAATTAAGGATAGATATTTAGAGATGGGTCATAATCTATCAATAAGGGAAGCATTATCATATATAATCTTGATATACAATAATATTGTTTCAATAAACTCTTACAACATGGAATCTTGGGATCATACTCTCCATGTAAGAAAATAAAATTGCATGAATCTTTAAATATCATGTAAAATAATGATATTAGTGAAATAAAATTTAAATCTTAATTATATAAATATCAAAAATTTAATTTTCATTCATAACAAAACATGCGTCTCAAATAAGGAAAATTATAGAAAAAGTGTCTTACCGATTTTATACCTTTTGAAACATAAACCCTTTGAAAAAAAGATAATAAAATGGATTTATATATACCCATAAATTTAATTCGAATAGATATATATGATATTAATTGGCTGTAAATATACCAGACAAAATAAGTTCGTGGTTAATAAGGCATGTATCTCATGAAAATTAAAGTGAGATGAAATTTTACTCACCCTATGTCTTGACTGTCATCATACTTATTAAAACCTTAGGTATAATAAATATAAATTTATTATAAATGTTTCAAAGAATAGTATTATTTTACCTAATACAAAATATTATTTGAATATGAATTTATATTACCCTCTTGATAATAATTCTATGACAAAGTCTCATTTCGGGAAATATTCATGTTGTTCTTCACAGGTGTCTTAATTTTTTATATTTTTTGTCTTTATACTTGTACCATGATTTCAATAATTTACATCCTGATATAAATTTCATGTATATTCAACATATATTTATTATTAAAATCTATCTAATATAGTTTTATGAAATAAAATACACTGTTCTGGGTGACGGTACGTCATACGTACGGAAGAACAATGTTCCCATTTTTATTATCATATTTAATGAAAGTATGTTAATTAAATATGATAATATTTATTTATATATATATATATATATATTCTTATAGAATAATAATATCATATATATCATATATGTTCTCTAAACTAATACTTAAAACATTACATGTAGTCTGTGAACAAATCACATCACTTTGAAGGGCCAGTAGTCCACACTTTCTCAAACGAAAGTATTGTATTTACAAAAAATGTAATGTAAAAATATATATATTTTAAAAAGAATAAACAAGATTAAATAAATAATAATTACAATATCTAACATATATAAATATATTATCCAACATAATTTCCACCATGATAGTCTGTAAGGAAAAATGAACGACCATTGTTTTGTTAGCAAGTAGTTCACCGTACACATAAACAATATGTTTGTTACCTATTAGATTGAGGTGTATAAAATTGTATATCAAGCCATTAGAATTTAAAAATTCGTATTATATTTTATATATTGACGTGTTTATAAAAGTATGTAATAAATAGACTGTAGGTGGTGGAGAAATAAAATAAATTAAAGGTGCTTGAGAAAATCCATTACCTCTTAATCAGGTAACTCAATTTGGATTGGTCAAAAAGGATTCATTATATTTATTTCTTCCCATGGTGTTGATAATAAAAATAAGGGAGCGATCCTGGAAAGTGTATTGGGAAGATATTTTTTTAACCTAAGTGGTTTGAGAGGTGTGAATAAAAGGGAGAGTTTATGGCCTTTTATAAGGAAGGGAAAGGAAAAAGTTTGCATTTTTGAAAACAAGTTAGGTGTACCCATTTTACTTAAAAAGTCATAAAAACCAACAAAAATAAATACTTATATGTTAATGGATTATTAATGGCCAAAAAATGGGGTTTGGACATGTTTATTGGCCAGTTTTAGGTTTTAAATTTATGGTTTAGTATGTTGTTAACATAGTATTTCTCTTAATCATTGTGATTAATTTTAATAACATTCAATAATATTTTAGGTAAAATAATAATTTTAAAATATTATTTAATATAAATTATTTTAATTATTAATGTGGAATCCATTTTTCAAAATTCTAATTACATAAGTTTCTGAAATTAATTTAATAAATAATCCTCCTAACATGATGACACTATAGGGTTTTAAACTAAAAATGACCAAAAAATTGTTATGTTTTTATACACAATTTCAATGTGAAATTGGTTCAAATTACCTAAATTGGATTAATTGATAATAATATGACATAATTATTTCTATAAAAAACTTAAATATAATTTAACCTTATAGAAAAATTAGATGAAAAAGTATTTTTGAATTAAAATCTAGTAATTTCACTATTTGTATAAAAATTATGTTTCCAATAAAAATCTAAAAACATCAACATAACATAATTATAAATTTATAAATTAAAAAATGAAGTTTATTTTATCAAATTATATTTATAAATTTATCTAAAATATATTTTATTATTTTTATGAGAAGGACATTGAAAGTAGTTCATTTGAGAAAGTAGTATTTTTAAACATATAAGGAGTGTACAAAAAAATACATCATTAATTGTTAGTATATATAGTTTATATAAAACAATTATAAAAAAATTTTGTTATGTTGATATTACTATTCATATTAATATTTTTATCTTATATGTTATAATTATCTTGTTTAAATAATTATAACAAAAATTGATGTTTAGTACAAACATTAATGATGCATGTAACGTATACGAGAACAATGTTGTGTGTAACATATGCCAGGTCAATTTTCCATGTAACATATGACAATTAAGTTCCATGTGAAAGAAATATTTTACATAGTGAATTTAATGACATAAATTAAAATTTAATTTATTAAAAAATGTCTATAAATACTCATAGTGTTATAATGCATCATGTATAGGAACATCACATGATCACTCAGAGATCATGTGGAAGACTTTTGGAGGATCAGACAAAGGGAATCACACATATTTTCAAAGACATGAGAGACTTAAAATAATCAAAAAATTTACAATTCCATGTCATATTCAATAAAATCAATGAATAAAGACTATAAGGTGTGAGACTTATGAAAATATCACTTACATTGATCCTCATGCTCTACACATGAGCCACCCAGGACATGTGATAACACTGGGCCATGTCTCGCTGATCTCATGAAGCACTGTTGGTATACTATTTGGATCATGTGAATTCCTCTATACATATCAAATAATTACACATGGTGGCCCCCATGAATCCCTCCCTAGTGTTGTGAAGACCTCTAGGCCTACCATCCCAACCATGTGGTGTTAATCAGACATGTTGGGTAACTAATATGATGGAACCAAAACATGTAAGTCATGTCTCGCAACAGACCCAAGGTATGTCATCTAGATCATATGACTCCTTATATGAATTCCATCAGGATATTGAAATTAAATTTAGATTAGTAATCCTAGATCATGCATCACCCTCCAGACATGTGATATTGACTCTCGTGATTCTGCCAAAGTATGTCATATAGCTTTCGCGGTGATGTCCGGGTTAATCAGCTGGATCATACCATTCCCTCATGGAATGTAATAAAATTTCAAGATATGTCTTCTATGATCATCCATCTAGGTCTTATGACATCATTTGGAGGATTTATTCTGGACCATGTGACGACCATCAGACATACTATCTATATTTTGAAACGTCCCATGGAAAAGTCAACTGGATCGTGCGATTGTTTTTAGATGTGTCCATCAGAAATTATCTGACATGTCATGTAAAAATTTCATTTCAAGAGAAAAAAATGCTTTTCAGGAATACAGTTTGGAGAGATCAATAGGGAATCTGAAGAAATGATAACCTTGTATATTCTTAGTGTGTAAACACTAACTAGAACACAAACATTAGTGTCAAATACATAATAAATTGAGTTGCGATCATTCAGATTCATTGTATAACTAGGATAGGTATGGATCCATTGTAAAGTTTGAACTCCATGTTAATAAAAACCCAATGGATGTCCTTGTACATATGTCCTGGATCCATATACAATGAGGCTGATCACTTTCTATCCCTTGTTTCTCACAACAATCACAACTCACATGGGATTAGAGGGGTCTCAATAAAAAAATCATTGGCATCATGAATATACACTATCCAGGGAAATCATAGCATGAAATCCCTGTTGGGTGTCATGATATAAAAATACCCCATATAAGGGCGTCTACCTTGGGTCTAGTCCTATGGGAATGAATAACTTTGAAAATTCTAATTCTAGCAATAACCAGTGTACGTAGGACACCATCTAATGGACCAAGATCAATTGGACACCCGCATTACTATGACCACTATCATGTCTCTGAAACTTCACCCATTAGGACCCAATAATTACCATGGATTGATCATCCTACCTCATCTGTTAGTGGACTGAGAGTCCAAATAAACTATGGTAACACATAATCTTGTTATAAACGGGATACAAAGGATGCCTATTCAAGATTTTATCTATAATATTCAGTGCTTCAGTTACCACCCATATGCCATTTTCACATGATTCTAATGTGTACAAATTTTATAAAATATGTGGGTTTTGATTCATATAATAAATAGGACATGTATAACCCTTTATAATGGATCAATCCCATCCTTAGATTATTAACCTCCTTCTGCATGATAGAAAATTATGAATTGGTTGATTATATGTATTTTTTTATATATTAATATTTTATTTATTGGTAAATCTATGAAGAACCATTGATATGTATATATATAGATTCAAAAACATGATTCACATCAACTTATGTACTTTAAAAGAGTTAACCTAGGCACATTTTTTATGGAAACCTACCCGTATCAGAAGTAATAATAGATTCTTGAAAATATAGTTAATCTCTAATGGATCCAGAAAGTAGGAAATAGTTTCCCCAAGATTTTTGTTATGATCATGACCTCACATCCTCTTGACAAATGTCAGTTCCTAAGCATTTCATGGTCTAAAAACCCAAAGGAACTACATCTTTTGGAAAGCTATCCCATACCCAGTTATATATGTGGGAATAATAGGGAGATTCTATAGAATACTAAAAACATGTTAAACTTGATGTAAGATATTGAGAAAAACATTGAACCCACCACAATCAAATCATCAATCCATCCCCATACATGTCATTTTTGGAAAAAACAAAAATGTTGAACCTGATGTGAATCTCCAAAATAAAAAATTATTTGGTTATTATATATTGGGAATTTATTTCACATTATATGAAAAATAAAATTTTGACCCTAACATAAATCTTTCAAATAAAAAAATTAGTGAGTTATTATCCATCGGCCCATTTTCACATTATATGAAAACACAATTGGTGATCCCTACATGAATCTCTGAAATTAATGAATGATCAGTTAATAATATATTATCCCACATTTTTTTTCTTGTTAATCAATGATGAAAATCCTAAAATAAATATAACAGATTATATTCTATAACTGTGGATAATAATAAATAATTCACTCTTCAATTTGAAAAGTCCACACGATTAGAACGACCAGATAGGGAATAAAAGGACAATTCTGTTAAGAATTCATATCTAATTGTGAACATAATTCAAATGATATAGCACTAATAAATGATCTATTACCCTATTTTATGCCTCAATATAGATAATTATATCATTAATAATATCATGATTATGGATAATGACTTCATCCTATGACAGTTTAGAAAAATCACCTCTACCTAAAACTCCCATTTGTAGATAAATTATCTTACCTACGTGATGGATTAAACTTCATGTAGAGAAAACAATTATCCCATAATAACAACACTGTGGTACAATACAAACCCTTAATAATTAAAATTAGGGCTTTTAATTACTGATGTTTTTGAGTGTGCATTAGCCTGGGAATGAAGCAACATTACTAGTGGCCCTTGTAACATCCCAGGTAAATAAAGAATAAAAGAATTTTCATATTTATTATTATTTACGAATTAAATAGTAATTTTATTTTAAAGGGGTTTCTATGTTCGATAGCGTACCCGATACGCAACGATGAGTTTCTTTGAAACTTACGTAGCACACTAGTAATAAAATAATATTATTTTAAATGTTAGTTAACAAGTAGCCATTGTACTGGAGGGAATGGATAGAAATAACTAAAATATTATTAGATATGTTTTTAAATGTTTATACATTTACCCAATAAAAGATAAAGGCTTAAAATACGGAAAGAGTTCAATTTTAGGCATTTATACCCTAATTTTCACTAAAGGTTCACTTATCACCTTTTGACGGAGAACCGCCATTAAATATAGTTTTGATCGATCTTATAAATTCTATTGGACCAAATATAACTCTTCTTTAGAATCGGGACATCAAAATTTACTTTGTGTAAATTTTTGGTACCTTTCTGATAAAGTTCTTTTTTTTAATGAATAGTGTAAAATGTTGTATTTTAATTCAAAACCTCTTTTTAATCTAATTTATCTATATGATTAGATTATATTTTGAATTGGTTTTGAAGTGAAATTAGAATATATTTTTACCAGTTAATCCAATGGTGGTCATTGGAATCAATTTCACTTTGAAATTGGACTTAAACTGGTGTCAATCTTTTGATACTTATTGTTTCACAAAAACACGCTATTTGTCATGACAGCGGGAATTAATTATTAAATTAATTAATTTGACTTATATGTTTTGAATTTTGTAAAACGGACTTCATTTTTGAATTCGGAATATCAAATATAGCTTAGGGTGAATTTTTGGGATTTTTTTGAAAAACTTCAATTTTTGATGAATAGTGAAACCACTAAGTGGTACTTATAAAAGCTGAGTTTTTGTTTAAATGAAATTTTACAACTTATGTGTTTTGAATTTCAAAAATCCGACATAAATGGTTGTCATTAAGAAGTAAAATGTGGTTCAATGGGATAAAAATAATTTTTTTGGTGAATAGTAATTTTTTTTTCATTAATCGCGATTAGTGGTAATTAGTGTAGTTTAAGGTAAAAATAATGCTTTAATAAAATAAGATGAGATTGACACATGTCCTACCCTCATTGGTTGTGTCATGTCCGACCAAGACAAGCCATGGGTCAACTTGGGGACCCAATGGAGACACTTTGGTTGGGAAATGACATAAATAAATTTTTATTTAATGTAAAAGTAAAAATGACCCAAACATAATATGTTTTACGAAAACAAATTTTACAAGGGGTTATAAAGATCAGATTTTTGATTATAAATAGTCATTGGAAAGATAAAAAGCTTTCCTACATCATAGTATTTTTTTTATAATTTTTAGACATTAAATAAATTAAATTATATATGACATAATAATGATGCAGCGATGACATCATTATTTGACGATTTAAATAAAATGGAAAGATAATGAAAAATCTAAAACCTACACATGGCCAAAACCAATTGGATGAGTGGATTTCGAACCCTTATCACCTTATCCACGAAGTATATCAATTTGGGACCTTTTAAAACCGAAACACATTTTCAAATAAAGTAATATTTCTTTACTTTCCAAAAGTACCCCTCCTCTCCTCTTATAAAAGGCCCCCACCTCTACCTCATTTCACACACTTCTCAAGCCTTTGGCTCGGCCAACCCCTGCCCAATTACTCTCTCCACATCCCTCTCCTAATCCTAGAGGATTCCCTTTGGGCAGAATCCTTTCAAAGGAAGCCTTTAGGCTCAAATAAAAAGGGAGTTACACTTTTAAAGGTAATTCATTCTCTCTTGTTCATTTGTTTTATTTTGCTTCTCCAACCCTCTAAACTCTTTTTATTTACTTCTTTTTTAACAACACCAGTAACTTCAATATACTAGGATGTTGTTATAATATTTATTTGAGCTACACTCTCACACAACTACATCAAATGGTTAAAGAACATACGGTTTCCGTGGATGGCGAAATTCTGCCTCCCGAAACGATGATTGTTCAATACTCATTTAACACCTTCAAAGGTGGCCATTATGATGTCACTATTTTTATATATGATATATAATATGTTTATTTTTTCTTTAAGCTTCTGTATTTTTCATTTTTGGCATACCTTTATGGTTTCCATTATGGGTAAACATGATATCTTCATTTAAGGAAGTGCGGACTACCGCCCCCTAAAAGTGATGTGATTCGTTAATGCCATATGTGGGACGTGTAAAGGATGGATTTAAAGTTATTATATATGATGTTATACTGGAATTATAATATACCTCTATATCATTATTATTTCTTTCCATTAAAGTATGAGATAGAAATGAAAGTAGCGTTCATGCGTACGTACGGCTTACCGTCTCCATGAACGGTGCATTTCATTTCTTATCCCCAAATGTAATGTACTATTAAAAGTACATGTATATAATGGATATATATAATTAATGATATATCTAAATGATGAATATAATTCTGGAATTAAAATATACATACCTTTCATTTAGTTTTAATTCCACTAATATGACAAAGAAATTAAAGTAGCGTTCATGCGTACGTACGGCTTACCGTCTCCATGAACGGTGCATTTCATTTCTTACCTCTAAATGATTATGTAATATTATAAATACATGTATATGCTGGATATATATGATATATATGATATCCAAATCAGGAATTTCATTCTGGATATAAAGAACTTTTGACCACACGAACAACATGTAATTGTAAGAAGTCAACTTTCGACTTAAGAACCAAATATTGACAAAACAAACATTATTAACTTAAATGGTTACATAATGTTTATAACATGGCAATAAGTGATATAAAAGGAATAATTAACTTTAAAAAGGTTCTTAATCAAGTATAAATTAACTCAAGTTTATTATTCAGGACGTTAAAGAACGATCGAGTCAAGTCGGACCTGAGGTAAGGGACTTCGTCTCAATCTCCTTTCATTGAGGCATATTTCGTTTTATACACAACTTTCTTTTATACGGTGTATAAACTCCTTTGACTTTTACTTTTATACAAAAGGAATCTTTTTCTACGAAGCGTTTTACTAAACGAAAACAAGGAATGTTTATTTTTAACGTACGCGGTGACAACGACCTTTTTCCGCCGCCACGAGTATTATTTGATCTTTGGCTTCCTCAACAAGCCGTAATGTTTTTAAAATAAAATAAATACCATATACTCTTTTATTTATTTTGGTATTGAAAATGGTTTTGATAAAGGATTCTATTATGTCAATATATTTATGATATATTGTGATTGAAATGTGGAAATGTTATCTTTCCTTTATATTGGTTTTATGTTTTATGATTTTATATTGGTACTTGGACATTTTAATGGGTGGTTACGTTATAAACCATATGACGGGTGGTGCCGTGAATACCAGGATGGGTGGTTACGTTATAACCTCCAATGCATTGGGTATGGAAGTCGGCCGTATGGCTATTCCATTAAGTATGTATGGAAATTGGCCGTATGGCTATTCCATTAAGTGATATGTGTGGAAGTAAACCGTATGGTTATTCCACTTAAGTATGTTTATGTCCCAAGTTACCTTTATATATTCTATGTGTTCTTTATATGGGTTTTATGGTAATCCTTTGGTTACAAAAAGGTAAGTAATGATAATTTATTCAGTGAAGATTTTTTTTACTACTTCATGAAGGTGAAGGTATTACTTTGATATAGTATACATGGTTTACTTGATGTTTGAAAAACTAACAGTTTTCATTCTTTTTGTATCCCTTACTGAGCTTTTTATGCTCACCCCAAGTTTTTCGAAATGTTTTTCACAGGACTTAAAGTGGAATAAGGTCAAGGATGGGATCAAGGGAATTTCATGCTATCTAAAACATGGAATCTAGACATCTTTCTTTTTAAGAGTTTTTATTTTATGGAGACTTAGTAGAAGTGTCTACTTTGTAATCTTTTAAGATGTAATAGTTATGTTCTAATTCTCTAAAACTCTAAACCTGAAAAGATCCTCAATGTTAATTATTCATTTAATTCAATATTAAGTAAGTTTTAAGGCTGGGGCCTTATAGCCCTAGTTTCCACAGCCAACTAATTTGGGAGCATATCCCCAGAGCATGATAATTAACATGTTTAGTATTTGATGAAGATAGACTAGGGATTCAAAAACGGATCCCTTCTAGTTAAGGGGATGCCGATGAAGTATCCTATCAACCACCCTCTTTATTACCATACCACTAATACCCACCAGTTTCATTCATAGGGTACCAACTGATACACTTCCACCTCTGACTCACATGCACGGGCAATAAGAAGGACACATTGGGTGTGATAGATGCTGGATATTTGTGATTGGGATCATTTCCCCACTCTCACAAAGGATCTATACCCATATATTCCTATATTAACCAATTAATGAACTCATATACCTACCCACTCAAAACATTTTTGTGGGAATATCCCTACAGCAAGAATGAAGAAGTGGAAAATCCCTAACCCCATGCAGGATGTCAATATGAATATTCTGGTGGTGTAATGATTAATGAATGGGGATCATATCCCTAATTCAATGGAATATGCATACCATTATATAGTGGATATGGGAAATGTTTCGGCTTATACCCCACCAAAATCTTTTCTAAAATGTCAACACATCTTAGCAACAGCTACAGATCTCTGTCAACAAATTCAGGCCCTGGTACAAATATTGGTACAAGTGTGAAATGATATTCTTATAGCCCTGGAAACTCAAAAATCTAATCATTATGAACAATAAATTTCTAAATATAATGTTCACATTATTTATCTCATCCAATAGGATTATCAGAATATTCTATTAATAGACGAGGCATCGGACCGAGCTCATATTCATGTTCTGATAGGGGCTCACCTGGTGAGAGCATCACATGCCTCTAGATAGGGGAACATTCTTGTCAAAAAAGTCTATTGACATATTACAAAGTCCTAAGATAGTGCTCATTTCCCCATTCTTGATAGGGATCACCATGTGATAGGGGATCATGCCTTGGGAAATGGTCGTATTCCTCTCAAAAAAGACCAGTGAAATAAATGAAAGTCCTAGGATCGGTATCATATCCCCGTTCTAGATGGTTAAAAATATGTAGCAATGGAACTCACCTCGGGACCTGCTCATATTTATTTTAGTAAATCTTCCCAGAATATTCTTGAAGATCATAGAATCTAGGATCATATTCTGACTTTTTTCAATGAAAAACTACACCAGCATCCTTCCATGAAATAAATGAGGAGGCTCATATCCCATATCTCATTCTGCAGGACTATCCAAAACTTTTAGTGGGGAATTCAATTTCAAAACAGGAAGATATTCCCATTACAAAGGGTTTCACCAAGTGAGAGAAGAACATTCCTCAATTTAAGTTCACATTCCTTACATAAAAGATTGATAGAATATTATTAAGGCTTAGGATTAGGGACATACTCCCATTCTAACCAATGATCAACATGTTCTAAGGGAACATGCCTTTAGAAAGGCTCATGTACCACTCAATAATGAGGGAAATCATTGAAATATTCTAGTAGTTCTTAAACATGAGGATCATACTCCCACAACACTACAAGGTTACAAACAAGGTATAACAACCATTATACAGCAAGATCATATCACTACATAACTACATAAGGGAGATCGACATGTTATACTCATGACATAGAAT
Source organism: Viscum album (assembly GCA_963277665.1). Classification (NCBI taxonomy): domain Eukaryota; kingdom Viridiplantae; phylum Streptophyta; class Magnoliopsida; order Santalales; family Viscaceae; genus Viscum; species Viscum album. Next base: position 331,833,865 of record OY728150.1, on the reverse strand, counting down.
GAGAATCATATTCCTAATCATTTCAATGCTAGTTTACATTAGTTTGTTCAAGACACATTCTCAACACCCCAAGGGTCCATAAACTCTTCAACCAAATAATATGACAATCATTACCATGATAGTCTTCCTCAACGTAATGTAGAGTTGGATCGTAGGGACTCTACTCATAACACCAACCTTGGTCATACTCCCCTAGGATATATCTCCCATGTCAATGAAATTGTACCCTTTCCCAAACACCTCCAAATATTGAATTATCCAAAAATCAAGTTTCGTCTTATAGAGTGGTTCTCAAAACATCGATGTTAACCAAATATAGTTCCCCATCTACTTTTAGTAGCACTCCACTGCAGTCTGTAGGAAACCCCAAGAACCATCTTCTGTATTATGATAGGATTGAGGTGTGTATGTCTGATAAAGTGATGGACTACAATGAAATATAGAGATATTTATCCAATGAAAAACCCTCTATCATGTTCCTTCCCATCACAATTCTGATATTGAGGTCGTATATGATCTAGAAAAGGATTTTATCCATTATTTATGCTAAAATATGAGGCCTACTCCTTAGCGAATGAAGGATTGAAATATACCCCATCGTGGATAGGAATATCAAAATTATCTCATCTATAAACTCTTTTGTTAAGTTGATATGGCCTCTATTTATAGGTACTAGAACCGAGGAGTGGAAGAGCATGAAAAATGCCTACAATGGTTTTTTCACCCCATAGTGAAAAAAATACACCGACTTATTTCACGAGAGTCCCCAGACGTTCATATCCAAGTATGGGTTAAATATTAAAAATTGCCCATCACAATAACCCTATAATAGAAGAAACATTTAGATACAACGTCACCTAATTTCACAGCCTCTAGAGAAATCAGTGGAATGGGTAACATGTTAGATGGTTGTTAACTAAAACAGAATTCACTCACTCCAACAATGACCATATGTCATGAAGGGAAGGAGATTATAGGAACAATTACATTGTACTGGGCCCCTAAAAATGGGAATGCATTTAAAACACATAATCTATATTTTATATCAAATGGAAAACATCTTGTAAAGAATAACTCCTATCATGGGATTCCATCGTATCCTAGTCTTATGAGAGTACAACTATTCTCCCTAAAACATGTCGTAGTTGTAACTTCCATAACAGCTATGTAAGAGCATACCTAAGCTATTGGGATGGGTTAATATCATTCATCACCTCTACATCTTGGATCATCAATTCCTAAGAGGATTCATGATGTATAATCAACAATTGAAAACAAACCCTAGCCTATTGGGTTGGGGAATGTATGTCTCAATCACCGTCATTAGGTTCATCAATATCTGATATGGTCCTGTTGAAATAAATGGTGATTCCAAATAATCCCCATAAAACATGGATGGGGGAGTTTATATATAAATATACATCCTAGTAGTCATAAAATTTCCTAATGGAATCATTGGATATTTGACAATAGGATAAATCAACACCCATTGTGGCCCTGAATAACCCCAAACCCATATGGTTAAGGTAATTTTCATTAGTGTCACTACCAGAGGTAGAATTGAAATTCTCCATTATGGGAGATAAAAATCAATGTTCGGTATCTCATTCGTTACTCTCTCCATAAATAACTCTTATATTCGAGTATATTTTAGAAAAAACATCCAAAACTCTCTCAAAGTAAATTTTCATAGTCTAATATAGGAGGAATGTTTTAAGAATCTGATCAGAACCCTCCAATGTTTCAATCCAAACCATCCCAATGTGGCTATGGTTTTGATGAATGACCCATATTAAGGAATGGTAAAATCATCCAGTTGCATCGAAAGTAATGGAACAAACACCATTTCCTAATATTCCTATGTGAATGTCATATGAATCATCAAAATGGATATGGGGGATCAAGGAAAAAATGTAATGTTCCATATTAAAAAAAATATACCCCTATAGGAGGATGGTTTTGATGCATCAACAAAACTTACACCCACTGATAACCATAGGAGGCTCACAAACCTAGAAGATCCAAATATTGAGTATCCACCACTACAGTAGAGAACTATCAAAGAAAAATAAAATTTAACGAGTGAATTACAATACGTAACCAGAAGAGTTGAGATTTACTCCATGGAAGAACTATAATTAGAATACGAGAATAAGGTACAAAATCTCAGACAACTCAATGAGAAGCTACTCGGGGATAATATTTCCATCTGGTATTGTATTCACTAGACTTTTTATCATGTAGTGGAAAATGGATACATAGATATTTTCAATAATACTCTATCATATATACTCTAGAATATGGTGAATATGGATAATGATTCATGTTCATAAAAGATCCCCTATGCATTATTTTTCTACTGTACCATCACACGTACTACTACAAAATCAGCACCATACTCATTAGTGTATGGGACCAAGGAATTGTTATCCATATAATTCTAGATTACATCACTCAAAATACCCATTTTAAGTCATCTCATAGATTATTATAAATCATAAAAGTGGATGGATGAATTGGAGTAGATCGATGAGAATAGGTTTTGTACATTTCATAACATTGAAGTCCCTAAAAATCAGATTGAATGAGAAATTAATAAGAAGGTCTGCCTCCATTCATTACTCCAAGGAGAAGTAATGTTAGGTCAAATGACCCCAATAATTCCACAAAATAATTCCACTAAAGTTGGAACTGAAAATGGAAGGTCCTTATTTCATACCAAAGGTCTATCACAACGGATATTACTCACTGGCCATAATAGATGGGGAGCATGTCACACCACCCCCCATTGAGAGGTTTATCAATAAATACATTCCATATCTATCATGAAACCAAAGTATTATTATAAATTTTTTAAAATACATGGTATCCCACATACCAACAACATTATTTTAGACTGTTCGGAGTCTTATTGGAAGAAAAGAGTAAAACTGTATGGATTCCATCTTCTTGGAAGCAAGATGATAAACTTCACAGTATCTCATGTCCTCATAATAAGACATTGAATTGAAAATTGATCATTTTCCATACCTTGTGATTTTAAATAAATCATAAAATTCATTACCTCAGGATGTAACACTGCATGGATCCCTCACAACCATCTTTATTCACATCGGGTGACCCTCATCCTTACCGTAAGATGTAAAACAACACTAGTGATGCCCTATTTTCATGGAATTAAACTAAATGAGATATAAATAACTATTTATTGATTTATTCCCAATTATATGGTATATATAGGTTGGTCTCAATTCTATATCTTGTTATAACCACTATATGGTGAAAAATATCCATATCTTATCCTTAATCACTTTATCATGGTGAGAGGAACCCTCTCCATTACTTGTTTATCAAACTGAGCATAGCTCACATGAGCTTCGGAAATTTGGTAAGGATTCCCAAAACGAACAAGGCATAACTGCTCATAATGGTCTCATCATCATTCTGAATAGAAGACCATTAATTTCATATAATGATTCCTCACAATATCATGTTATAAAATCACGGTTGATGACCCTTTCATGACATAAAACTATATAGTTATTGTGGGACTTGCTCGAGATGAGAACTTTTGTTGCCATTGATTCCACCCCACACCTCCATTAAATAACTACATGTTACTTGATTACTAACGTCATAAGATATATATAGTGATGCCCATATATTTAATCCCTAGTCCATTCACAAAAATTATAAAAAATCCCACTCCCTCTATATAGGTCAGAATTTCATATGAAGATACTTCCTCAGAAATTATGTATGGATTGATGAATATTACCATTGGGGATGTAGTTACACCCATATTCCCATTATTGGGTCCAACCAAAATAACCATTTTTATGTTGGGAGGCTTACATACTTTTTAAATGACCTTAAACTCTACAGTCCCACATGAACAATTATTGGCTTGATTCCTGTCATCATAGGATATGTATTGATGCCTTGATCTCTAATATTGGTGAAAACTACAATGATCAATGGAATAAATTCTCACATTTATGCACGGTCCAAACCTATGTAGTTTGTTTCCCATTCGATAACTATGTGTGGCTTGATTTCTATCGTTATAGGATATGTAGTCAAGCACTTATCTCAAATCCAGTGTCTAGATACAACAACTGAAAATATAAATATAACCCAGCAACATAATGACCAAGTCATACAAGGTAATTTTTCCAATGTATGAGCCAGATCTACAAATAGATTGCTACAGTATTCAATATATCATGCACAATTATTCTGGTCGATTCCCACATCCTTCTTTGGAAAAGTTGAACTATAAAAAAAACATCCTGGTCAAATGAAATATAAATGAAAAAATGATAAATTCTTTACCAAATGATGATAAAATACACAAAAAGAGTCCTTATCACATGAAAATAAAATGAACAAAAAAAATATGTCCCTTCAACATGATAAGAAACTATCCAGACCATCACCCATATTTTTTCCCTTATCAAAAGACCATGAGAGACCTACCCCAGTTTTCTAGAGTATTCAGTGATTCAATCATATTATATGAACCTCAATCAATAAAAGCGTACATCATGTATCGAGTGCATCAGGTTATTTGAAATTGGTTATGTCCATTTTAAAAAGGTACATGTCTTCAAGGGAACCTTTTTTGGAAATTTATGCATGCCTATAGATCTTTCATATGTACCTATGGTCATCAACAAAATTCATAACTCTGTAAACATATCTATCTAATCCTTGTGATCCCTAACATCCCCCTGGAGGTTCTCAACACCCTAGTGTGTTCTGGGCCATCCCTGGTATTATTGTCTCTTATTATTACTCATGACTTGATATCCTATATCCATGATTTAAAATATTTACATATCCCACTCTGATGGATGTTGGGGAACAATTGACCCCAGGAATCCTAATTGGGTTCTAGCGTATATTCCCACATATTAGGTTTTTGTCTGTCATGACCTTAAAACTAGCAGTACTCTTGAAAAAATAGTGTGAACACAATCATGGTCCTATAATGGCCCAAATTGAAATACCCTATATTTCTAGAAAAAAGGGATAAAAAACTTATCATGTTGAAAACCTACAAAGGGTTTCCAGAGAAAAAATCAAGTCTTCACTCACTAAACTCTTCATCTCCATAGTTTTTTAATAGTTTTCGAATAAAAAATGCATAACGCTCATCAGGTTATTACTATAACCCTATTAAAATACAATCTATTCTCATTGTACCGTATTGTTCAAGAAAATTTAGATTACTTATTTTTTACCTCTCCTTGCTGTGATAATATGTTCTCTAGGGAATGACACAACTTGTATAATGCTCTAACCCTTATTGTATATTACACTTTAATAAAATCACAATTCATGGTTTGAGATCCTCGAATTGCAATAAATCTTACATGGACATTAGAAAAAGATACACTGCTTCAATACACTCGTTTCTTGACAATTCATGTTTGTATATGGATCTTTCCTATCCACCTATGGTCATCAACCAAATGCATCACTCTAAAAAAAATTGATCCCTATGATCCCTAGAATCACGGTAGAAGAACTCATCACCTCAGTGTGTTGGGGTTCATTCTTGGCATGATATTTCCATATCATCCTAATGACCCAAACACTTCAGACCATGATTTAAAATCTATGTACAAAAATATCTATGCTGATTCGACATCTTTAACATCATGTCACCTTGTTTTGTAACCTTTATCGAAAAAAATGTGACACTTTGTTCTGAATCTATTAATGGATCACACCTCATTATTCAATACAACTAAGAGTATGTCTCAAGATTCATAATTTATATCTAAAAATCCCTATGGTTCCAGAACCCTTCATGGATAGAATTTCTCAATACCCGACCATATCATATATATGTGTCATTCATATTAAATCTCTCATGGACCTCACAAAGGATTAAAGTTCATCATTACATGGCCATGCTATCAACATATAATGGATTTGACCTACCAAACAAATGAATATCCTCCTTGTAAGAGTGGTTCATCAATTTTTGTGACTTTTTACAACATTGTAAAGGAACATGGAATCTTATGGTGTAATGAGTGATCTCCCTATTTTCTTCCCCATCCCTTATTTAGGGACTCAAATTTTAGAGTTATGACTTATATATCCCATACATAAACTTTCAAGTTGGACCTAACATGGTTAGTATTTCACACTAAATATATATTCCCCCCATAAATCTTCCATGTCCTCTAGAGAATAACATATACAACTTTTAATAACCATGATATCGACACATAAGGGATTTGAGCAAACAACTAAAGGCAACTCGTTCATGCCAAAATGGAGCTCTAATCCTCACGAGCCTCAGAAAGACCAAGATAGAACTCAACACCCTAGTGTTTTTTGGGTGATTCTTGGAATGTTTTCACCATATTACATGGTAATTGATTTGTTTTGAGCTAAAATACCCTATTCTATAGTGATAGAAGGCCAGATATAAAAGACACTAAACTACAGTGATAATAGGTCCATGAAAAAAGGCCCTAAACTAAAATTATAGAAGTTCCGTGCTAAAAAATCCTAATATATATTGTTAGAAGTTCCAAGATAAAATAAAATAAAATAAAGTGATATAATTTTAGATTTTAATGACCATAAACTACAACAAGTGAAGGTTTGAGCTATAATACCCTAATCTACATTGATAAAAGGTCCTACCAAAAAGAACATAAAATATAATGATTGACGATCTGTCATAAAATACCCTAAAGTACATAAATAGATGGTCTGAGCTAAAAATCCATAAGATAAGATGATAGAAGGTCCGAGTTAATAGATCCTAAACTAAACCAATTGAAGGTCTGAGCAAAATACCCTAAACTACAAAACAATAATGATTTAGTCTCCAATGATATAAATTATTCCAAGGCCTGTCATATGGACTTGTAAAAAATAAATATATGATCTCTAATCCTATATTGTTCAGAAAAGGAAAGAGATATCTCCCTCAAATACATCTATTATACCCATTTACCTTTCTCTAAATAAGGTAATCTCAAGAGAGAGGCGTTAGATACATCAATGATGAATATTGTGTTGTTGGGTATTCATGAGTACATCATGAGAAGAATATATTATGATTTAAATATTCAGATATAGAAAATTAGGTTTACATGATATTATATGAAGTATTGGAATCACTGATGATCCATTCCAAATAAATTTAAATCTATGAATTCTTGTTCAGGTGTCTCCTCTTGATAATGTTTGAAATACCTCAGTCGACAAACTATTGGAATAAACCCTGAAAGGGATCAATTTAAAAGACCTCTTCATGTTTGGATATGTGAAAGATAGATTACATTTACCTTAAAATAATATTTTTTTCATGTAAAATGTATCTCTTTCTAGGGGAATTTATAGATTCTCATAAGTTCTTATCAAACACTTTTTAATGGGAGGGTGCATGTCAAACATATTACATGTTGGATAAGTAATATTTGTGGTAATCAGTGACCTAGCACTCAAATTCTGATTTTTACGATACAAACACTAATCCAAGAACATATAATAACCCTTCCTCAACCTAGAAGAATACTAAACTACTGAATACCTGATTATGTGATGAATTTTTGATAGAGAATCTATGTCTGGGTATAATCATATCCTAAAGAATTTATTTATGTTTTTCAAAATTCAATAAAATATAAAAATTAAGACTCGATGCACCATTATGAACTGATGGAAGCTCATATTGTAAACATAAAATATTCATGTGTGCATAAGAATATCTATGTAACACTTGATATCATTTTAAGAGGATTAATATTCCATGTTTTTGTTTCATGGTATTGTGATATGAGACAGTTATGTAATAGATTGGAAACCTATCCCTCAACCCTTGGAAATATAACCTTTCCATGAAAACACCCTCGCCCATATTATAGACACATACAACCATGAATATGTGACACATCTAACATTATAAAATGGACTGTCCCTGATAATGTATGCATGCCATCGTGAGATAAATGATGTAATACATGACACATCAAAGGATATGAGAGTGACTATACTTGAAAATGTATTCCTGTCCCCTCATGGTATATCGATTAACACATGGAACATAAAAGGAAATTATAGAAATTATCCTAGACAATGTCTTCATGCCTTTGTGAGATCAAACACTGATCATGCGACATGCGATAGAAAATTAGGTAGATTGGCCATGAAAAGGAAGATGATGCATGTTGAGATCCCATATTTATCATCTAGATTTCTAATTAAATAAAAGTAATTATAGGATCTAAACTTGTTCAAAAATGGGGAGAATAAATATCCAAAAGGGTGGAGCCTCTTGTGGGAAAAAATATCACATGATGCATCACTAATTTGTAAAGTCCCTATCTTATAAAATACTCATGAAACCCCACAAGATACACAGCCTTTGTAAAATTAAAAAAGGACGTAAAAATAAGAAATACATGTGCCTCTTTTGATCATATAAATCATACTATACTACCAAGGTGGTTCACAGGATTCTATATTCCCTAAGTGACATTCATGTCTCTCCATGTAAGTGCTTGTTGGTGTATCACCATTATCAAATTGAGGGATTCATACATGTCTAAAAGGTCTCACACTCCCACATTGTATTTTAAAATTAGTAGAATGGTTTTTCCAGGAAAAATACTCATGCATCTCCACATGACCTTGTATTGGTCACGCGATACATTACCGATAGGTAGGGTGATTATATTAAACAACACTCGTACATCCTCTCGAGATCCCTAACCATTATAAAATAAATAAAGGAAATAAATATGGAAATTATGGGTTCCTGTAATAGTTGTGAAAATCAAATGTAATTCCTAGTTTTCCTACACCATAGTCTCACAAAACTCCTTAATACGATGGTATGACTACACGAAGCCCCCTTGACAAGCCATCATTATCTTGTGATATGTCCTAGAATAGTTTTTTGATATTACACAAAGGCCTTTTGATAGGATCTCTAAGCTTGTGAGGGGATTGGATATATCATTATGAAAATATTAATGTCCCTTGGATTTTCTTCATGATGAAACAAGACCCACATAATTGGAAATAATGGAGGCATTGGAGGGATGATCTCACAGTCACTGAAAATTAGGTAATTCCCATAGGAATACCGACGATAAGATATATGATGAACCATGATACAAAATCCCTCCAACGATTCTATAATGTATTTATATGATATGCACTATGATAAGAATCAATGAACCAGGGTGGTAGGACCAATAAATCCCTCATATGAGTAATAAAAAAGTATAACAAACATAGACTAATGGGAGAATCCTTGAAACCTCAAACCGATGCACCCATGCATCATAGTAAATTTCATAGATTGATGATCTTGTGACCAAGAAGTCTTCAATTAGGTATGATTTGGAAAACAACCAGAGCGACCATGTTGCTTGAATAGGCACATCACGCAATCAATCATAGATCACGTGAAGGATTTTTGGTGGGTCACATGAATGGAATACCACATATTTTTTAAGACATGCAATTCATAAATTAATCTACCTATAAACAAGTCTATGGTAGATGATATAAAATTCTAGAACAAAAACAAAATGATGGGAAAATTATGTGAGGAATACATATGTTGATCCTAATACACAACACATGTACTACCCATGACATGCAATATCAAGATGATATGTCATCCATTTCTCATTAAGATCATTTGGTATACTATTGAGATAATGAGAATTAATATAGAAATATCAAATAATGTCACTTGGTTCCCCTGGTTCATGTCATCATAGTCTCGTGAAGAAATATGGGATCACCATCAAAACCTTTTAGTGTCCTTGAATCATGTTTCATCACTTATATGATGGCACCAACACATGTTAGCTGAGTCTCATGATAGAACCCAAACATATCAACTAGCTCTTTCAATTCACTCTAGGCACACCAGGCTGATCCCATGATGAAATTAGAACATTTAATACAATATCACATGTCACCCTCTAGGAATATCATATTTAAACTTATAATTCTATCCAATTGAGTGATCTAGCTTTCACAAGGACATCAGGTCCAATCAGCTATGTCATGAAATCCTATCTAAGAATGTATGTCAAGATCAAGTGATAGATTTCAGGATCAGCTAGTCAGGTCTCACAGTGTTCTCTAGACAAGTCATCTTTGGTCATGTTATGTCCTTTAGACATGATATGAATATTATACAACATACGTTGGAAAATTCAACTAGATCATGTGATTGTAATGGGACATGTTGGGAAAAAATTACCTAAATTTCAAGTAGACAACCATGGCATGTTGAGTGGACAATAAATGATTACCAGGAATAAATGAAGGATATTCCAATTAGGTATCCTAGTACCTGATAAATGTGTTCATTCAAAGTTTGTTTGCCTCGATCAAAAGGCAAATGTCTGTGTGTAATCCCCAATTAATTGATCTATGGTGACCGAGATTCCATCTATAACTAGGATATGTAGGACACCCTCCTAACACCCAATCTCCATATTAATCATCTGAAGGATTCTCCAAAAACATTATACCATCATCCATATAAAATAAATCTAATCACTTTCTATCACTTGTTTCTCAAACCATGAGTTGATCACATGGTCTTAGGGATTTTCAATGAACACGTCATTGGAATCATGAATCTCTACCACATAGGGAAATTTGATAAAGCATTCCCCAATTAGTGTAATGATATAAAAATCCCCCTATATAAGTTAATCTACCTTGGGGCCAGTCCCAATGAGGTGAACAAACTATAGCAACAATGATTACTATAATAACTAGGATATTTGGACACCTTCCAAAGGTCCTAGCTCAAATAGGTACCCACTTCAGTGTGAATCCCCTCATGTCTATGATATTTCAACCATTAGGTCCCAATAAATTACATGGGATGAAAATTAGACCTCGTAAATCCTTGTAAAAAGAAACTAAAAAAAATATGGTAACAATTATTCCAACTATAACTAGTATACGTAGGACGTCTCATAGAGAATCAATCTTATATATCTCGTTCCAGATTTCCTACACATATATCCTTTCCACATGATTAAACACTACACAGGTTTAAAGACCTAAGTGGGGTTTCATTCTAGCCATTAATCAGATATTTATCACACCTCATAATGGGGTATTCAAATCCTTAAAATATTAAACACCTCCCAATATAGCAGAAATTTCTGAAATTCACCATTATACAACTTCATCATATAAGAAACAATTAATTAATGGGAAATCAAAGAATAACATCATGTACATACACATGGATTCAATATTATGATCCCATTATTCTTATGTACATAAAAGGAGTTAACCTAATATAATTTTAAGGGAAATTTTTTCCCTATTGAAATTATGAAGAGATTCTTGAACATATCTAAAATCTATTAGAGTGTCATGTAGTAGGGAACAACTTCTCAAAAAAGGGTTTGATGAGACACAACTCACATCCTATCAACCAATGTGATATCCTATTATTCATTGGGTATGAAACCCCAAAGAACCACCAACCATTGGAGAGAAGATCCATACCCCAAAATGGATAGGGGAACTATTGTGAGTGACTAGGGAAGACGAAACCAATTATAAACCTGGTGTGAGAAATTGAGAAAGTCACTAAACCCGATAAAATAAAACTGTCGATCCAATCCCATCAAAATAATTTCCTAAAGAAACAATAGTGCAGTCTATGTAGTTCATATATATATTGGACTGAGAGTGTTTGGTGTCTTTGTAAACTAATCAGTTTGCTGAGTTGGTTCATTTTTCACTAGAGGTTGTAAAGAATGATGAGTTGAAGGCTCAAATATACCTACATGGTTTATGACTAGATACTAGATCATAAGTATTTAAAATGAATCATTGTAACTATGTGGAGATAGTGGAAATGGAATTGATGAAAAATATGAATATTAAAGGAAATAATGGATATTCAACCCCTACTATTTCACCTAGTGGAAGCTTTAGTTTCATCATACAGAAATATTTGGAGTGGTAGGAACATTAGAGGATAAGTGGAGGTGGTTCTCGATAGCATGCATCTTTAGAACCTTCAGTTGTAGATAGTGATGTAGTTATGGAAATGTATTTATTTCGAAAGGTCAAACCCACATGAAATTATATTCCCTCACCTCCAATGATGTGTTACACCTATGGGTGTTATTGTCATCTGTATCAATTTTATCAGGCTAGGTGTACACCTCCATATAGTAAAGAATCATTGGATCTAATGGAAAATAGTGGAATAGTTATACTCCAAAAGGACTACCAAACTCAATAAATATGACTTGGGAGTGAATAACCATCATGTAATCGATTTGGTTCTAGTGTGTGTAGACTTGGGTCTAGTGAATGTGATAGGAAGCATCTTTATTGCATCCATAGTAGCGATTGATTTATTTTATACTTGTGTTTCCCAATCCTTTATGTTCGGATGTTTTGTTGATATTATTAGCCTTCCAATGTATCTTGGGTCTTCTTTTATTGAGTTTGTGACAAATCTTGGTAAAATGAAAGTGAAAGAGCTTCAGTGTCCTCTATGTGTGACAACCATAGCTGAAACTGAGTTAGTTTGAAATTTTCTTAATCATGGTATAGATCTTTCTAACATCATTTTCTGGGTGTATTGGACTATATCACATCAATTTTAGGAGTTTTTTTATCAATTGAGTGTCTCATTTCTTTCGTCTAATCAGATTTCATAGGTGCTTTAGTTAAAGTGGTGTATGAGGTCCAGTTGTGAAGGACCTTCCTGCCAAGAGAAAAGGAGTTTGTTTTCTACTGTTGTAGTTAAACATGATAACATTTCTTTAATTGTTGATTTTCCTTTAATTGAGTTTGAGTTTCCTGATGTTTTACTATATAATTTATGAAATCATTCTCCGAATAGGTGGTTAAAGATTACAATTGACATGGTGGATTAATGCAGCCAATATAACTAAATTCATATCATAAGGAACTTTTGTAGATGAAAGATCTCAATAATTCGTTTTTTGAACTAGTGGAAAATGGTTTTGTTCACCCTAGTGTTTATCCTTTGGTATCCCAATTTCTCTCATCTAAAAATCCTGAATATCTTCTCTATTTATTCATGTAAAATCATACAATTAATTGAGTAACAATTTATAAATATTATCCCTTTCCCCGTATAGATTATTATAATTTTTTATTAGTTAACAGGGGAATAGGTTTTTGAATATTGATATTCAGTTTAATTATCAACAGCATAAAGTGTGGGAGTGTGATATATCAAAGATAGATTTAAAGAGTAGGTATGTCCATTTCGAATATCTTCTAACATCATTTGTCAAAATGAACCTCCTACATACTTTATGGATTTGATGAATCTAACATTCCATCTTAAGTTTGACACTTTTTCGTAGTTTCCATAGAAAATATTTTGGTTTATTCAAGATCATCACATGTGATCAAGACCCATATGAGTTTTTTTGGAAATCCTGATAAGTGACCATTTTTATGAAAATATTTTAAAATGAATCTTCTTGATTCAAGAATTAAAATTATTGGGACACATGATTTATGAGAATGAATTTTCATATGGCCCTAAGATGGTTAATAAAATATATTTGTGTGATGATTCTTGTAGCTTCTATCATAATCTAATACACATTGGTCATTCTCAATACTATCGATAGTTCATCAAGGATTTCTCATATTTGGAATCATATTTGAAAACTATTTTTAGGAAAAGGTTGAAAATCATAAGGAATGTAAAGTGTTCGTATTATTTTGATGAGTTGAAATGAATTCTAACATGGGATCCTATTATGATCATACCTGAGATGGGTAAAGGATATGTGGTTTTCTTTGAAACTACAAGTGATGGTTTAGGTTGTGTTATATTGAATTTTAATCATGTGACATCTTAGGACTATCATCAACTTCAACCATATGAGATGAATAACCCCACTAATTAATTAGGTATTTATATATTTGTGCATGAGCGTATGTGATGGTGGAATTATATTTTTGGTGAATGTTACGAGTAATTTCTAAACATAGGAGTTTGAGTTATATATTTTCTCAAAAATATATAAATATTAGACAATGGAAGTTGGTGATGTACCTTTGGATGTTTGACTTTGATATTGATTATTATACTAGGAAATTGAATAGTTTTTTATATTATCTTAGTGGGATGCACCATCACAACATGTTTTTGAATTGAAGGAAGAGTGTAACCATATGGGGTATTTTTTTACATTTGCATCTAAATTCTTGGGATGATGTTTTTGGTATGGTTTTGAACATTATTCAGTTATCTTCATCTATAATTGAGTCTTCTATACAGAATCCACAACAATATGTTTATTTAAAAGGAATTTGAGAAACAATATATATTGGGTAGATCATTTCTAGTTGGTCTCTATATTCATATGGTATTCTCATTTTTGGGAATTGGTTTTTCATTCCACTATCTGTGGGGATTTGAGTATTTTTTGATTATCATATTCCATTATGGACCATTCATCCAAGATCTAAAAAGTTATATTATGATATTAGACTATAAATTTTGTTTTCGAGTATAAGGTATGTCATTGTTGAGTATGTGTCTCACTATTATACATTCTAATAGATTAAATAAGATAATTTGAATCATTTTTGGGTTACTCTAACCTCTTCTAGTTCTTTTTCAGAAATGGGATGAGATATTTATGGAATTATTTGTGAGATCTTCAAGGACTCCTAGAGGGATAAATTCTATTTTTGTGGCATTTGGTCCATACAAAATGAAATATTATTTCATTTTAATAAATTAAACAAAAAAATGGTGATATGGGTATGATGTATATGTATTAATTCGTGAGGTTTCATCGGGTTACTTCTATCATTGTTCGATACATTGATCTTTTTTTTATGTCGAGATTCTAGAGAAGTACCCAATAGGCTATTTTTATTAATGTTATGTTGAGACTAGATTATCATCCATGGATTGATGGTCATATGGATTATGTTATTAAGATCCTAGGGGATATTCTCCATGCCTATGTATATTACTTTGGTAGATCATGGTATAGCCATATGAGAATGGTTTAGTTAACTTATGACAGTAGTTATTATTCTTCGACTGGAATTGATCCCATTGATTCTTTGTGTAGTTTCATGTAAAAATCCCCACATTGTTGGGAAGATGTTGGTAAAGCTTATTTGGTAGGATAGAGTTTGGTTTAGGAGACATCATTTCTGATCTGTGAATTATATAGACATCTTGTTACATCCTATAGTTCAGATAAGTCTTATGCAGATCCATGGTGTCATTAATTGGAGTTTTTGTAGGTGGCTGTATTTTCTGGAATGTTTCTCCTCGGTTGGGTCACTGTTGGCTTTGGAAACTATGAAATTAAGCACCGAGATATTTGGGACCATTGAGGTCATTGAGCATCTTGGGAAGGATTTTTATTGGTTTTCATTTCTGTATTAGTTCAAAGAAATTCATGATTTTTTCCACACATCACAACTCAACAAATATACTATACATCTCTCCAACATTATAAGTTTGGAAGATATTGAGATATATCCAAATGATTATTTTGTTCAGAAGCTAGTTGAGATTTTCGACTCTAAAGTGGAGTTCTCTCTTAGGAATTCAATTCTATTTGTTCGAGTGTTAGAGTGGCATTGTTCATATTCCCATGAGAAATGGTTGTATGAACCATTGATGATGGAGAAGGGGAATTTTCTCTATACAAGACTTCTTTCATCAACATGACTTCATGGGAATGTAATGTATTATGGTGGATAGTTTGAAACATCTCATTACCCAGTTTCAGCTAACCCTGTCTTTTTATTATTAGTTTCCTCTTTAGTTGGGTGTGTCTTGGATATCCCATGGATGGAGAACATTTGATGAGTAAAATGAATAAATATTCAGATATGGATGTTTTTTTATATTAACAAAGTCTGGGTATAAATATTTTGATGGATTTTTTGGGATCTCCCTGAGTTTAGAGAATTCCTGAGTTGGTTGAGAAGATTTCTATTATATGTTGGGAGATTAAACAATGTGTAATGGGGTTACATGGCATGTACTTGGACTCCAAACACAAATAATGATATTTTAACACAATATTCAGAGGGTACACATTCCATTATGGTTACATGATGTGTAAAAATAAAATATCATTTTCAATAAGAATTTTACATATATTTTAGCATACTTAATCATTGTGGATTACACGTCTTGTAATATATTTAAACATCGTGTAACTATGAGGAGGATAAATATTATGGTTCCACTCTACTGCAATTTCATTCCATTCATCTGAAAATCTTTTAGATATTGGGCTCAAAGAATTGTCTGGTTATATTTTGAGCCTTCATTCAATCTAAATTTATCCTTTTGCATGTTTTCATTGTTTCAATTGGAACTCATCTCTCCTGGTGAGTATGAACTTCTTCTTCATTATTTATTTGATCGTGGTATTTTTATGGCATTAAATTATCAGGTTTTTTTATCTCTATTGATGATTCCTATTATTTCCTTATATATTTGTGGTTTGTTTTTTTCCAGTGCCATTTTCAGTTTTGTTTGTGGTGCATAGGGTGTGCAATAAAAATGTATGTGTCGCTTCCTCCCACCCTCCAACCCTTTTGTTGAATTAAATCAATTATAAGATGTCTAGAATTATTGTAGGGCCTCTTTTTTCATTTTTTTCATTATTCTATTTGGTGAATCCTTTGTTGGTGTGTGAGACCCTGAGTTTTGAGGTGGATAGTTCTGTAACACCCCAAGCTTCCATGGTACGCTTCTCTTTGAATAATACAGTAGTGTGTGTTGTATGCAACTTCGAGTTCTAACACACACCACAACCAATCAAACTAGTCGTTATGAATAGTATTACCCGCTTTTTGATATTTTATAAATTTTATCATTCAAAATGGACTTCATTTTTGGATCCGGAATATCGAAATTATCCTAGGGTGAAATTTTGGTATTTTTCTAAAAACTTTCATATTTTGATGAATAGTGAAAATTACAAAATTTTAATTAAAAACAACTTTTTTAATCAAAATAATTAATACTGATAAATTATGAATTTTAGTGGTTTTAAAATATATTAGGAATATATTGTTAACATTTAATACAATTTTGGTCATTGGACATAATTTCACATTTAATCCGGACATAAAAAAGTATCAATCTTTTGATAGTTATTATTTATTAAAAACACGCTTTTTGTTTTGACAGCGGGAATTAATTTTAAATTAATTTATGCTACTGGTGTATTTGGGATTTGGAAAAATGTATTCCATATTTGGAATCAGTATTTCCAAATTGTGTAAATAGATAACTTTTATTTTTAGACATTTTGAATAATTACTTCGGTAAATATTTTTTTTACCATGGTTAAAGGATAAATCCGGTAAATAAGGGTAAAAAATAATATTATAATAATAATAAATTTCCCTAAAACATGTACTAAACTAATTGGATGATACATTCCCGACCATTTTCATCTTTTGGTCGATTTTGGGATCCCATGGAGCCACTTGTAGGTGATAAGGACACTTTATGTTAATTAAGTTATAGTAAATACAAAAATGACATAAGCATATATCTTTTAGAAAAAAAAATTTTACATAATGTTTTATATGTTATATTTCTGACTATAAATATTCATTAGAAATATAAAAATATTTCCTACACAATGGTGTTTTATTTATAATTTTTAGACATTTAATAATTAAATTTATTTATGACACAATAATGATGCAGTATTTTTCTTTATTAATGAATGAATCAAATAATTGGTATTATAAAAGTTAAAATAAAAATAATTTGAAAGTTTTGATACCATAAAATAATTTTATTGGTTAATATTACATGTTAGGATTGCTTAAATTTATTTTATTAGAATTAATAAAGTTTTTATGACTTTAAAAAAATCAATTATAGAATTGTGTCAAAATTGACATAAATGAGATTTTAAAAAACATATTATATTATTAATTGATACTATATTCCTAAAAATCTAAGGTTCAGCCAATTGACTTATATCATGATATTTGTATCATTAATAGACCACTTTGGGGTCTCTTGGATGTATGTAGTATGTTTATTAAATATATAATATAAAAACATAATGTGACATGGTAAATGTAAAACTAATTAAAAAAGAGTTAAAACAAAAAGATAAGGTTAATATAGTGTCCCAAACCTGTCTAAAACCTATTGGTTGAAAGTTTTTTGACCCATACCACTTTATAATTTGAATAATACACTTTGGATCCATTATAAACTGAATATGAATTTATAATAAAATAATACATTAAGTATTTCCTAAAGAGCCCCTCCTCCTCCTTATAAAAGGACACCACTTCAAACCAATTATTCTCACCTTAAAAAGCCTTTTGGTTCGGCCAAAACCTACCTAGTTATTCTCTAAACTTCCCTTAATTCAACCTAGAGGACTTAGTTTGATCATAAAGCCAACCTGTAGAGCCCTTTTTATCAAATCAAAAGGAAGAACCCGAAGAAGAGGTAATGTTTTCACCACCCTCTTTCAAGTTCCTTTCTTCTTCAACTTATTCTTTCTTTGTTATTTACATTCTAAAATAATAACTCCAGTATATTCTATATATTTTGATGTTATTATAAATATGGTATAACCATATTCAATATTCTATCCATCCTTTGAATGACATGTCACCATACGTGCGTACGTACGGCCTACCATCTCCACGTTGTGGTGTAATTGTTATTCAATACATTATTATTTTGATGGGTATAATAATGATGTGTAATTCATGTAAATAATAAGTATAACATGATAATTATTCTGTATATACAATATAACATCCAATTATATATTATTTTAATATCAAAATAATGATATTGTCACTCGTGCGTACGTACGGACTACCGTCTCCACGAACCCGATGAGATTCATTCCCCATCATATCCATTCAAGTATAATTATCATTTGGTGATTAAAAATAATGTTTAAAGACTTAATATAAATCTGTATATGAATAAGATACAACCTATCCACAACAAACATGGCTTACGTAACAAAGCATATAAAGGAAAACAAGTAAGTTAACAACCGAAATGACGATAATACTAAGATATTATTAACAAAGCAATGTTAAAAGATCATATATGATATCATATTAATTTATATGATTATTTTATCATTTAATAACAATTATTTCACAATTATACATGAGGTTAACCTGCCCTCATCCATGGAAATGTACAAGGTAAGGGTTTATTTCACAATCTCTCCATTATCTGAGGTTGTTTATACGTAATTATCTACTGTGACCTCTTTATCATCCACATACATGTTTCTTAAAAATGTATTTGAAATTATTGTTACTATTTTAAAAATAATGGGTCAATTTCATTTATACCCTTGTTGACTTTTATAAGATGTTTATAAAAGGATCTTTATGTCGCTTTCCAAACAAGTTCCTTTTTAACCTTTTTTATGAAATGAAGGTAAGAATGCCTTTTTCACTTATACGGTGGGTGAGGCTATTTTCTGCGGTTATAAAATAGTCAAATATTCCATTACAATCTTATAAGAAAATTTTCATAGTAAATGTTTTCTTTTACAATTATGTGACTTTTAAATGACTTAAAAAAATATATTTCTATTAAATAGTTTTGATTTCATCTATGTTAACATCCATTGATGGATTTTATGTTTATTTGAAGTTGATTTATTATGATATAAAACATTAATATTGTATTGAAGTTTTTGTGATAAGTTTGACTGTGGATGTGTTATTTTTATACCATACATGGTTTATGGATAATGTATTGACATTTTGTATGCTAGTTTTAATACAAATGTTTATGTTATGTTTAAACCTATTCATATAAGGAATTCATTGGACTTAGTAAGTGACGGGTGGAGCCCACTATAGCTCCTCGATGAATCGATATGTCTCATGAGACAAACTAGTGTCTTGGCATAAGGCCTTGACAAAATCTTATTTATATTCTTGGAACGAGGCCTTGGCTATGTGGTTATGATAGTCTGGCATTATGCATTCCATCATTATGAAAGTGGTTTTTAATATTGCATGTGATTATCAGATTAATAGAATATCCTTGTGAATAAGTAAATGGAATTATTTCATTTTATTTTTTCCATATTATGCCGAAGTTCATGTTTAAAAGGATTTTGTTTTAGTTATACATTGCCTTAAATGTTTATGCTTATTTATGAATGTTTCCGCTATATTTTTATCCTTATTGAGCATATGAGCTCACCCCTTTCTATGTTTTATTATTCCCAGGATGTGAAAAAATATTTTATGACTGACCTGCATGGATATTCTAAACGGGATATGAGTGTGGACCATGGAGACTATATTATTGTAGTTTTTCACCTTATGATGTAATGTAACATTTATGAATGTATCTAGTGATTCCAAGGCTACTAAACTAATCGGTCTTTCAAGAATTAATATTTTGTGATCATGCCAATGATACGTAATAATGCACCGACTCTGGGTAAGTAGGTTCAGGGTGTTACGGTTGGTATCAGAGGAAGTTTAGTAAAATCTTTAGAAGATAGATTTAGACAAACTTTGATTATTGCACATAGACCTAAGATGGACTTTGAGGATTAATATAGAAGAACTTCCTAGAATTTTGGTATTGTAGAGATTTTATGAGCTTTCCAAGAAATACATCCATGTCTGGATATGAGAAGGTAGAGGCGGCTCTGGCACAGATGTACCTAGGGATAAAACCAAAAAACACTACTTTGAGCTAGACCTGAATGGGAACTTGTGCACAACAACGGGCCTTGCTGCACTCTTGGTTACGACACTCCTGGGGGATATTCTTAGGATAGTTCTAATTTTCTTTAAAACCCATTATGAAGGGTTTATGAGTATATAATTCCTCAAAGAAAACATTTTATTATTATTAGGGATTATATCCATAATCTTTTCAATTCATGTTAAGTGTTTTACAAGTATGGAATTATGTATTTTGAATCATAAACTGATCTAGTTTATGACATTGTTTAGAAATGGCGTCTAATGGAAGCAATGGAAACCATATCAATGCATGAAATCCATGTAGGGATTGCCCTCCTACTCAAGATAATTATAGTGGAGCTGGTGATACAACTAGTGCTGATCAGCTTGTCACTATATTGGGACAACCCACCCAGGTTATGAATAATAACCTTACCCGTATGGAGCACCCTGATCCACAACATGGAAGATCAATGTTGGATCTCTTTATGAGGCAACAACCACCAACATTCAATGGGAGTACAAATCCATTAGTAGCTGAGCAATGGATAAGATCCCTAGAGAAAATATTTCAGGCTTTGGGGAGTAGTGAAAGGGAAAACGTTATCATGGCAGTTTACCGCCTCAGTGGAGATGCTGATAAATGGTGGTCATTGATTCAAAACATGAAGGAAGATGATGAAGTATCAAATATGGAATTAAGGGAGTTCAAAGAACTTTTATTAGAAAAATATTTTCCTTGTGACCATTGAGTAGATATGGAAAGGCATTTTCTGAGTCTGAGGAAAAAGGAGGATGATAATGTCGCAAAGTATGAGGCTAACTTTACAAGGTTAGCGAGGCATGTATCATATTATATATTTAACCCAAGAAGTAAGATTTATTGTTTCTTTTATGGGTTAAAACCATTTCTCCGTCGAGCATTAGTCTCACAATCTTTCTCGTCGTACGAAGATATTGTCTCATGTTCTATTAAGAAAAAAAATGAATTCTCTAAGTCTTATGAATTTAAAGAAAATCAAGAGAAGAAGAGATCTACTGATCACTCTGGGAATGGAAATAAGTGGAAGAATGGAAAAGTTGAATATCTATCCTGCACTAAATTTGGGTAGAAAAACCCCAGTACTTGCTTGAAAGGAATGAGAGTCTGTAACAAGTGTGGTAAAAAAGGCCACCAAGCTCATGATTACAAGGGAAAGAGATTTTCTGTCAACGTGGAATGATATAATTGTAGATAAATGGGACATTATGAAAATTAATGTCATATGTGTCAGGGGAACTTACCTCAGAAAAGGCCAAGGGATCAAGGCCAAGCTTATGCTATCACTACTGCTGAGGTAGAAGCTTTTAAAGACATGGTGGCAGGAAATTTAATGGTTTCATCAAGTTTATCAAATGCTTTAGTTGATTCTAGATCATCGCATTGTTTCATATCTTCTTAGTTTCCATGGAAAATTTGATATTTCCAATTTTATTTAACAAGGGAGTTGTCAGTAAAAACTCCTAAGGGAAGTATCATTGCAACAAATTATTATGAATCAGTCCCCATTAGAGCATATAAATGTTCATTATCTATTGATCTCATTTCCATACCTATGATTGAGTTCGATATAATCCTCGGTATGGATTGGATTTCAGACTATGATGAGAAGAATTACTGTAAGAAGAAGGAGGTTATGATTTTTTATGATGATGATAAGGAACACCTTATCTTTAGATCGGAATCATCACAACCTAATTCTTATTTAGATCCACCCCCAGTAGCTCAACTAAATTCAATTATCGGGGAGGAAGAGAATGAAATGACTGTGGGTGAGGAAAGGAATGTTCAAATAGAGGACGTACCTATTGTGAATGAATATGTAGATGTGTTTCTAGATGATTTACCTAGACATCCTTCAGAATGAGAAATTGAGTTTTCTATTGATTTAATTCCTTCTTCAAGGCCTATATCGAAGACCCCTTATAGAATGGCCACTGTGGAATTAGTTGAGCTGAAGAAACAACTAGAGGAATTGAGTAATAAGGGATTTATTCACCCTAGTGTTTCTCCATGGGGATCCCCTATCTTTTTTGTTAAGAAAAAAGATGGATCTATGAGGTTATGTATCGACTACATAGAAATCAATACAATAACAATAAAGAACAAGTATCCCCTACCTAGTATTAATGATTTATTTGACCAACTACATGGTGCTCAATACTTTTAAAAATTGACCTTCGATCTAGATACCATTAGTTGTGTGTGAAGAAGGAAGATATTCTGAAGACAACATTTCGAACCATGTATGGGCATTATGAGTTTACAGTAATGCCTTTTGGATTGACTAATTCACCCTATGTATTCATGGATCTAATGAATACAGTTTTCAAGGATTTTCTCGATTATTTTGTGGTGGTATTTATTGATGATTTCTTGGTATATTCCAAAATCTATGAAGATCTTTAAAATCACTTACGCATTATCTTGGAGACTCTTAGAAGACATGAATTATATGGGATGTTTAGAAAGTGTGAATTCAGGCTTCAGAAGATTTATTTTCCTAGACATATTGTCTCTAAGGATGGAATCTTTGTTGATCCTTCTAAGACATGAGAAATCCAAGAATGGCCAGCACTAATGAGTATAACCGAGGTACATAGTTTTATTGGTTTTTTAGGTTATTATAAAGTTTCATCCAGAACATTACCTGATTGGCTAACCCGTTAACGAAGCTCACACATAAAGGGGTTAAATTTGTTTGGACAAAACAGTGTAAATAATGTTTTGAAAAACATAAGAGAATATTATTCAATTTTCCTATATTAACTCTACCATTGGGGAATGATGGGTTTTTTATTTATAGTGATGCTTCAAAGAAAGGACTTGGTTGTGTCCTTATGCAAAATGATAGGGTTATTGCCTATGCATCACGACAACTGAAAATTCATTAGAAAAACTATCCTACTCATGATCTTGAGTTAGCTGTTGTAATTTTTTCTTTGAAGATATGGAGACATTATCTCTATGGTGAACAATGTGAGATTTATACTGATCACAAGAGTTTGAAGTACATTTTCGCAGAGAAAGAACTTGACATGAGGCAAAGGAGATGTCTTGAACTACTGAAGGATTATGATTTCACGATACACTACCACCCAGAGAAGGAAAATAAGGGGGAAGATGCTTTGAGTAGAAAGGATCATGGAGTTTTGAACAAGATGAGAGTTTAAAAGGATCCTATATACATGGATCAAGTAATTGTGGATACAAAAATTACCATGGAAGTTGAAACATCAATTATTTTTCAAATGGTTTCCAAAACATATTTACTAGAAAGGAAAAAGAGTTCTCAAACTGATGATGAGGAGTTTAAAAAGAAGATTAAAGCTATGAATGATGGGAGATTAAATGACTTTGTGTATGAAGATGGAATTTTGAAATTTGGGAAGAGAATTTGTGTTCTCGATATACCTGATCTAAAAAGGGTATTGTTGGACAATGCTCATAGACCCAATTTCTCTATACACCCTGGGGGCACCAAAGTGTATAGATATTTGAAGGAACATTTTTGGTGGGACAACATGAAAAGGGAGACTTCTTATTTTGTGTCAAGATGTATGGTTTGTCAACATGTGAAAGCTGGAAGGCAATAGCCTGGGGGAGTCATGCAACCTCTTCCCATACCGGAGTGGAAATGGGATAATTTCACGATGGACTTTGTCATGGGACTACCAAATACTCCTAGAAATAACGATCAAATATGGGTCATTGTTGATCGTCTTACTAAGTCAGCACATTTTATTGATATAAGAGATGATCTATAACTTGAACGTCTAGAAAGACTATATATTAATAAAGTTGTGAGACTTCATGGAGTAACCCTATCGGTTGTTTCTGATCGTGATCCCCGTTTTACTTTAAGATTCTGGAAGAGTCTTCAGAAGGCCTTGGATACTGAACTTCATTTAAGCACTGCCTACCACTCTCAAACTGATGGAAATTCATAATGGACTATTCAAACCTTATAAGACATGCTGAGATCTTGCTCACCGGACTTTCAGGGTATGTGGGATCAATATTTACCTCTGGTGGAATTCTCCTATAACAATAGCTTCCATTCGAGTATTCATATGGCACCATATGAAGCATTATATCGAAAGAGATGTCACACACCAACCTGTTGGGATGATGTTGGTGAAAGAAAACTTGTAGACCCAAAATTGGTGGAGGAAATGATGGAAAAGGTGAAGGTAATCCAAAACCACATCAAAGCAGCTCAAAGTAGGCAAAAGAGTTATGCGGATAACCGAAGGAAGGATTTGTAATTTCAGTTAGGAGATCATGTTTTCCTGAAGGTATCTTCATGGAAGGGAGTTATACGTTTCGGTAAGAAATGTAAATTGAGTCCCAGGAATATAGGACCTTTTGAAATTCTATAACGAATTGGGTTTCTAGCTTACCATTTGGCAATGCCTCTATGTCTCTCCAAAGTTCACGATATGTTCCACGTATCACTGTTAAGAAAATACATGTCTAACCCAACACATGTACTTACTTATGAGTAATTAGAATTGTAACCCGATCTGTGTTATTGTGAAGAGCATGTCAGGATTCTTGATACAAGAGATCAAATACTGAGAAACCAGACGACTTGTCTGGTAAAATTTCTATGCAGAAACTATAAGATGGAAGAGGAAACGTCGGAACCTGAGAAATTATGATGAAGAACCACTCGAGTCTTTTCATGTTTTAGTATTCAAGAAATATCGAGGATGAAATTTTTTGAAGCAAGGGATAATTTAACACCCCAAACTTCCATGTTACGCTTCTCTTTGAATAATACAGTAGCGTGTGTTGTACGCAACTTCGAGTTCTAACACTCACCACAACCAATCAAAATAGCCTTTATGAATAGTAATACCCACTTTTTGAAATTTTATAAATTTTATATTTCAAAATGAACTAAATTTTTGGATTCAGAATATTGAAATTAGCCTAGGGTGAAATTTTTTAATTTTTCTAAAAACATTCAAATTTTGATGAATAGTGAAAATTACAAAATTTTAATTGAACACAACATTTTTAAACAAAATCATTAATAGTGATAAATTATGAATTTGAGTGGTTTTAAAGTATATTTAGAATATATTTTTACCATTTAATACAATGTTTGTAATTGGACATAATTTCACATTTAAACCGGACATAAACAAGTATCAATCTTTTGAAGGTTATTATTTCTTAAAAACAGGCTTTTTGTTTTCACAACGGGAATTAATTTTAAATTAATTTCTTCCACTTCTGTATTTTGAATTTGGAAAAATGGATTCCATATTTGGAATTAGGATGTACAAATTGTGTAAATAGGGAACTTTTATTTTAAGACATTTTGAATAATTATTTCGGTAAATATTTTATTTACCATGGTTAGAAGGTAAATTCGGTAAATAAGGGTAAACAAATAATATTATAATAACAATAAATTACCCTAAAATGCATCCTAACCTTATTAGTTGATACATTTCCGACCATGGTCATCTTTGGGTCGATTTTGGGACCCCATGGAGCCACTTGTAAGTGATAAGGACACTTTATATTAATTAAGTTAAAGTAAATACAAAAATGAAATAAGAAAATATCTTTTAGAAAAACAATTTTTACATAGGGTTATATATATTATATTTTCGACTATAAATATTAATTAGTATGTTAAAAACATTACCAACATAATGGTATTTTATTTATCATTTTTAGACATTTAATAATTAAATTTTTTTTATGACACAATAATGATGCAGTATTTTCCATATTAATGAAAGAATCAAATAATTGGTATTATAAAAGTTAAAATAAATATAATTTGAAAGTTTTGATGCCATACACGAATTTTATTGTTTAATATTAGATGTTTTTATTGCTTAAATTAATTTTATTCTAATTAATAAGGTTTTTAAGACTTAATCAAAAATCAATTATTGAATAGTGTCAAAATTGACATAAATGAGTTTTTTAAAAACTATATTATATTATTAATTGATATTCTATTATTAAAAATCTAAGGTTTGGCCAAAGGACTTATATCATGATAGGTTTATTATTAATGGACCACTTGGGGTTCTCTTGGATGTATATAGTATGTTTATTAAATATATAATATAAAAATAAAAAGTGACATGATACTGTCAAACTAATTAACTAAGAGTTAAAACTAAACGATATAGTTAATATAATGACCCAAACCTGTCTAAAATATATTGTTTTAAAGTATTCCGACCTGTCCCCACCTTATAATTTTAATAATCCACTTTTGATCCATTAGAAACTGAATATGAATTTATTATAAAATAATACTTTAAGTTTTTCCAAAAGAGCCCCTCCCCCCCTATAAAAGGACACCACTTCTAAAAAATTATTCACACCATAAAATCCTTTTGGTTCGGCCAACCCCTGCCCAATTATTCTCTAAACTTCCCTCACTTAATCCTAGAGGCCTTATTTTGATAAAAAATCCAACCTAGGGAGCCCTTTTGATCAAAACAAAAGGAAGAACCCGAAGAAGAGGTAATGTTTTCACCACCCTCTTTCAAGTTCCTTTCTTCTTCAACTTCTTCATTCTTTGTCATTTCCATTCTAAAATAATAAATCTAGTATTTTCTGTATACTTTGATGTTGTTATAAATATGATATAACCATATTCAGTATTCTATCCATCCATTGAATGACATGTCACCATACGTGCGTACTTACGACCTACCGTCTCCATGTCGTGGTGTAATTTTTATTCAATATATTATTATTTGGATGAGTATAATAACGATGTTTAATTCGTGTAAATAATAATTATAACATGATAATGATTATTTATATATTATATAACATCCAATTATATATTATTTTAATATCAAAAGAATGATATTTTGGCTTGTGCGTACGTACGGACTACCGTCTCCACGAACGCGATGAGATTCATTCCCCATCGTATCCATTCAAGTAAAATTCTCATTTGATTATTAAAAATAATTTTTAAAGACTTAATATCATTCTGGATATGAATAAGATACAACTTATCCATAACAAACATGTCTTACATAACAAATAATATAAAATAAAATGAGTAAGTTAACACTCGAAACGACGTTAATACTAAGATATTATTAACAAAGCAATGTCAAAAGATCATATATGATATCATATTAATGTATATGATTATTTTATAATTTAATAACAATTATTTAACCATTATACAGGATGTTAACCTACCCTCATCCAAGGAAACGTACAAGGTAAGGGTTTATTTCAAAATCTCTTCATTATCCGAGGTTGTTTTACGTAATTATCTACTGGGACCTCTTTATCATCCACATCTATGTTTCTTAAAAATGTATTTCAAATCATTATTACTATTTTATAGACGATGGGTTAATGTAATTTATACCCTTGTTTACTTTTATAAGATGTTTATAAAGGAATCTTTCCATCTCTTTCAAAACAAGATCCTTTTTAACCTTTTCGACCAAATTAAGGTAATAATGTTTTTTTTAACTTATACGGTGACTGCAGCTACTTTCCTCCATTATAAAATTGTCAAAGATTCCCTTACAAGATAATAAGAATATTTTAATAGTAAATGTTTTCTTTTACAATTATGTGAATTTTAAATGATTTAAAAAAAGATATTTCTCTCAACTAGTTTTTATTTCATCTATGTCAACATCCTTTGATGGATTTTAAGTTTATTTGAAGTTGATTTATCATGATACAAAACTTCCATATTGTATTGATGTTTTTGTGATATGTTTGACTATGGATGTGTTATTTTTATACCATTATTTGTTTTATGTAGAAAGTATTGACATTTCGTATGCTAGTTTTAATATGAATGTTTATGTTATTTTTAAACCTATTCATATGAGTAATGAATTGGACTTAATAAGTGATGGGTGGAGCCCGTTATAGCTCCTCGATGCATCAGTAGGTCTCCTGAGACAAACTTGTGTCTTGGCAGAAGGCCTTGACAAAATCTTATTTGTAGTATTGGCACGAGGCCTTCGCTATGTGGTTATGATAGTCTGGCATTATGCATTCCATCATTATAAAAGTGGATATTGATATAGCATATGATTATTCGACTAGTAGAATATCCATGTGACTAAGTAAATGACATTATTTAATTTTTTTTTTGTTATATTATGCATAAGTTCATGTTTAAAAGGCTTTTGTTTTAGTTATACATTGCCTTAAATTTTTAGGCTTATTTATAAATGTTTCTGGTATATTATTATCCTTACTGAGTATCTGAGCTCACCCCATTCTATGTTTTATTTTTCCCTGGATGTGAAGAAATATTTTATGAGTGACCTGTAGAGATAGTCTGAAGGGGATGTGAGTGTGGACCATGTAGACTATATTATTTTAGTTTTTCACTTTATGATATAATGTAACATTTATGAATGTATCTAGTGATTACAAGGCTACTAAACTAATCGATCTTTCGAGACTTGATCTTTTGTGATCATTCCAATGATACAAAATAATGCACCGACTCTGGGTAACTGGGATCGGGACGTTAGAAGTTCCATCTCTATAATTTATTGGCTAACATCATTTCTATTGTTTTGATAAAAATTTTGTTTAAAATAAATAGAATGATATGAAATAATTTTTTGTGGGAGTGGAACTGTTTTTTATTAAAGGTGGGTTTCCCTTTGATTTGGGTAAATGGAAAGGCCTTTCAAATCATTTGGAAAAAAATTTAGATAATTGTTTTCAAATAATGAAATGATAAATGGTTTGTTGAAATCGTTTGGAAAATAGAGCACATAGAAATCCTTAGGTGCATAGATGTAAGGTATAGTAATTGGTCTCATTTAATTTTGAGATATTTTATTATAGGTATTTTCTCTTCTCTCTATGACTATTATTTTAGGGGCCTTTTAGACATATTGGAATTCACTTTCTCGGGTGTTCTTTTTCCCTCTATACTAGATTCATATTCATAGTGTTGGGATGAATACACAATTTTCTAGGTCAGGTAAGAGTATCTTAGTTATCTAGACATAGTTTGATCCTTGGCATGTTGTTACTTATGATTCTTGACTAATTTGATCTACTTTTGGATTATATTGTTTTATTTTACTATCTTGTATTTGATATGATATGTGATTCATTTTTATTTTTGAAATGATATATCTTTTGTAATATTTTGTTATGAAATACATTAAAATTTATTTATTATCTTTGTTTGGGAATGTAGAAACATATGAAATTAAACAGTTTTTCGGGATTTTGTTATAAAAACGGTTAAGCTATCCTGGTCCATTTTTTAATTAAATTTTAAAATACATGTATTAATTTTCATAAACACTGTACAAAACATTTGGGTGATACCCTACTGATCATTTTCACTAACACCATGCATTCCAATATAGTGGTGCATAGACATGGTTATTTATTTTGATATAGTGAATGGCAAGGCACTGCAGTTAGGTGGATAGGTTTTCTATCATTTAAGATGGGTAGATTTTTGTGTGATAGTTGGTGTTTTCTAGTGATATGATATGGAGTAAATGATATTTTATATTTTGGTATTCCTTCGTGAATGGAATTATACTTGGTGATCATTTTTACTCATGAGTTTTTTGGTTTTAATTGTTTCCTTTAATTAATTGAAAATATTTATCTTATGTTGATTCTATCTATTTTATATATGTTCCATGTATATTCTTTAGGTTGGAATAAATCATCCCCTCTTGTTGATGTTTGGTTCTCGGGTTCTAGTTGCCACCCAATGGGGATGAGGAACTTCCTTTCGGTATTTGTCGTAAAGGGTTGGGTACCAGTTTGAGAGGTTATTTAGATTGGTTCACTATTTTCCTCCCCTATACACAATTTCCTAAATGTTTATGACCATACAATTATTATTCATCGATAAAATTTCCATTACTGGGCATTAGAGATCACCCCACTCTTATGATTCTATTCTCTAGGTTATGAAGATGATTATACCATATGATAAGTCTAGAAGTTTTTTTATTATGGTTTGAGTGTGGTGAAATATTGTCAATTGTTGTAAAATAAGTTTCTTATGTAAAAGATTCTCAAACATTCTAAGCATTAAATTATTAGGATTGTGATCTATTTTGATAGTATTAATATTTGACTTATAGAAATGATGTTAAATAATAATAATCTTATCTTGTTCTTCCTCCATTAGTATCAAATATAGTATGTAATGTATATATTTTTAACAAGATCATTGAATGTGCGCTATTAGATCCTTATTCAAACTCTAAAAGCTAATATATTTTTTAACATAGTTATATTTACTGATCATTAAATATTATAACCTAACAAAACATTTCCATATTTTATTTTTTCAGGTATAATTAATTATTAAAATATTTATAATTTTATGGAAATTAGGAATAAAAAATGATCTTCTATAAAATTTATTGATTTAAGGAATAATCATTGTACTATATAGAACTTGTCAATTATTAGTTGAGGCTATATTATAAGAGATTTTCTAAAAAATCTGATTTAATGGGAACTATTTTCTTTCTTTCTTTTTCTTGCATAGTGAGGCATGTCATGGTAAAAATATTCCTTTTTATTTTCTCAATCATGTATATTAATTATTTTCAGGTTTATATGTAGAATAATGGGTCCTTATTGGAAATATCAAGGTATCATCAATAATATATAGTTGGGTCGATTGTTGGATTTATTATCATATTATCTAGGTTCATTTTTGATCTATTTGTGTGTTTTTAACTAGAATCAATTATGAATGGATTATATGATGTAAAAAACACTCAACATTATTAGAAAAATTACACACATTTGATTTCATTAAATTTAAAAAGATTTTATATCATAGAAGATGAATTTATGAACTTTTATAGACATTAAATAGGTGAACATAAATTATATAGAGAATTATAACTCATCAATATCTATTAGTATCCATCACAATTGATATGAATTTATTGCATTTTAGGAAGATAGGGTTTCTCTCAGCTAGTTTTATCATCGATTTCTGAATACTTATGTCTTTGGGTCGATATATAAAATATTATTCATATATTTTTTGTCATAATAATTATTGATTACTTATACCTCTTTTGTTTCTGAATTTATGAACATATTTCTTGTGTTTACATTGATTTCATACTTTTGTTTTCTTTAATATTATTTCATTGATAATGTTAAGTTTTTTTGGAATCATTGAAATGATTCATGATATAAGACAATATATGATTTTGACTGTTTGTTTTAGTTAGGGTCTGGATAGGTTTACGATAATATAGTGGTTGTTTTTTGTTTTTTATTTTACTATTTTTTTCCACCATGAGTTTGTTTTTTAATTTTTACTATGTGGAGAGGCGGGTTGAGTGTTATTCCAAAATCAATATCACTTGAATCTACATTTCATTCATTAATTTAAATATGTTATAATTATAGTTGATAAATACAATAAGGTATGCTATATAAATTCTATGTTGATTTACATTCCATTTTTTTAGTTTATAAAATTAGACTTAGATATATTGCAACGTTTTAGGTGGCAACTCAAGTACGGATTCTATATTTTTGTGGCTTTCATTGTTTTAATGACCCAAAATTTTGAGATAAGTTAAAAAATATATTTTATATATTAATATTTATTAAAGTATAATATTTTTTATGAAATAAATATATTTAGGTTGATATTGAGTATTTGAGATAAAATAGAAGGTGGTGGTGTTACATCTAAGAAACAAGAAGCAATTTCTACACCATGAGGAATGTAGTGGCTAGGTAAGAAACTATATTAAACATTATTTATCTTGTTAATTTTCACCTAATACCCAGTGACAAGACAAATAAAATTACATAGATGATATTTCATAAATTTTGACAAAAATCTATAATAAATAGACACCTTCCACCTTTTAAACTAATTGTTATGTGTGGTGGGTTCCCTCCCTTTTTCTATTTTCCCACTTCAATTGATGTATTGATCTTGAATTCATATAGGATTAAACTTTTTTAATACATAAATGATATATATTTTATATTGTCAATGATAATGCATCAAGTGCTTCCTTCATTTCTTTTAGTCTTCTTATAGTGGATGTCATTCTAAACCCTACTTTCATTTTTTTGTGAGTTTTTTTTCTATCGATAAAATTAATTAAAATTGTATGATCACTATTTATAAGTATATAAATAATGGATATTTAGAGGTGTCTCATTGTATATTCCATAATCATTTATAGGGATCATATATGAGGATATATTTGGAAATGAGTATGGTTAGGAAACCCAAATAGTACCTAGAGAATTTATAATTATGGAATTATTTTATATATGAAATTGAATATATAGAGGATAAATGATAATATTTTGTTTTATTTTTTAGTTTCTCATAGGCCATACATCTCATTGTTCGAAGAGTAATTATTATATAAATAACCATAAAATGGGTTTTAAGTAATGGGAAATTAACTAGTGGTCTTGTATAGTATTTTACGATTAACAGTAACACTCAATAAAAGGGAGGGTGAATGGTAGGTAAACTAAATTTGAAATCATTTAATGAAATATTTTGTAAATATAATATTAAATGGTCTAATGAACTCATATATGATTGTTCAAAACTATATCATATGGAAATTTAGTCTTCGCATGGCCATGATTTATTTGGGATTTACGGTTACTTAGGTTCATAGGATAAGGTGTGTATTAACTAATAAACTCTAGGTACATATTATGCTATGTTTTTCAATATTTTTCTTAAGGGTGTAACCTAACTAAACCTATGGTGGGTTATTTTATTCCATGGCCCATGATTTTTTAGTGGTAAATTGGATTCCATGGACTTGCTATGATATGTTTCAACCCCTATCAATAATCTATGGATTGGGTATATTTTTTTGTAACCTACTATTCAGTGGGAAATTTTATTATTTCACGAGATTAATATATTATATCCTAACTCTATACCATACTGTTATTGTTTAAGAGTAGTATTATAGTCATGACCAATCAATAATCACTGAAATAGATAGGGATGAGCTTTATGGAATATTGGTAAACATAAGTTGACTCAACTTTGTTTAATAATTTTTTTCCTTAAAATGATTTTTTCATTTATTATATTATCATTTATGTACTCATGAATAATTATTGAAAATTTTTAATTTTCCACTATTGGTGCATTATAAAATATCATAGTTACACCATACATGAGAACATTATTGTATATGTATAGTTCATTTATCATGATACAAAAAAAGTAAAGGGACATGTGATATGTTGTTAAGATGGAGATTCATTGGCTATGGGTTAAGGAGACAAGGTACTAAGGTCAATTAAATGACCATAATAATCATTGAATCCAACATAACATTTTTGTTTAATATAATGGTATATATATATTTAAAAATCTGAAATTACTTTTAACTAAATTAGAATACATTACATGAAATGCGTATGAATCAACATGGTTATTTAATTTAGTATGTTTGACATTTAAATAATATTTATTATGTATTTTTTTTTGTTTTTATTAATTTCCCTATTATAAAAATTACATATAGAACAATTCCATGATCGCTAATAAATCACTATATATGGATCCAAGAACACTTATTTTATGATTACATACTTCGGACACTAGCGATAAACCTTGTGTTCATCTGGAACATTAAAATATTTTTAGTGGATTAGTTTTAGATCTGAGTGTCATTAAATGTTAACAAATTAAAATTAATATTTTAATTATTTATTTATAATTTTTTAGGATTGAGATAAATTTATAAAATTACTATAGAAGTAATACATGTTCTTGACCAACACATATCCTGTGGAGGTCTTAGTTTCCCGAACGTATCAAATGTTGACAATAGTTATATAGATTTTGTCTTAGTGAATATATACATGATATGATGTTTTATAAATAGAAAATGTATTAATTTGTTCTTATCCAAGGGGGAAAGAAGGAATTTTCCCAGGTTTTATGAATTTATATTATAATTAGAGGATATATTCCAATATATATGTTATATTTAATAAAAATATTTTATTAATTAAGTATTAAACATAATAATTTTGATTTATTTTTATATAAATTGTAGTTTTAGATTAATTAACTAAAATAATGGTAAATTCAATGTGATTCTATTTTTTTGGTAAATATTGAGGTGTAGTAAACTCTTTATTGAAGAAAAAATCCATCGAGAGGAGATTACAAAGAAGAACCATGAGGTACCTCAGAAATAAAAAACAATAAATGTTACCATGTTCTAGAGAGGGTCCTCATACAGTGATAAAGAAGGCGCCCACCTTTTCCATGGGTGTATTGACCCCTTCTTCTAGTCCTTGCTTGTATCCACACATCACCTTTATCATTCGAAGGTTCTTCCACAGCAATAAGAGGCATGATAGACACAGATGGATCATCATTTGATCTAGATTCATTACTATAGGCAGAGAGCATATCAAATGGGTTGGAAATGTTAACATTAAAAAGTAAATTTTCATGAGGAGATATCAAGTTCTTCATGTAAATTCGTCCTTCGTTTGGCATGGAAGCTTCAAGATGGTCTATCTTCTTCTATTCCACCTCTTCTATGTTGATGTTAATCGAGTTATTCATGTTGGAGTGGTCCTTATTTGACTATGGACGTCTACTACATTCATCTGGTATTCCTGTATGGTGTCTGGATATCAAAGGCACAATCTGCAGTGAAAGAGGTTTGTCATTGCAGTATGTGTCCTTAGAAACACAAACAGGGACTGTAGAAACATCTACTTCATGTGCTTTGGATCGACAAAAATCTTTAAATTTAACTTTCTCTGAGCTCCCAGCATCTAGCACTATTGTACCCTTTCTCCATTTTGGAGCATTTGTCTCTTTCCTAAACCTATCACCGACAATTGCTTGGGCTGAGAGCTCTCTCTCCATTTGACTATCCTCTGAGTCAGATTCTTTCCATTCACCTTCTATGCACTTAATAAAAGCATCCCTGAAATAAAGGCCTCTTTCATATTGGTTATTACATTCCGCAATATATCAGCCCAGCTAACTTTTCTTGGTTCATCCAATTGAGTAGCAGAAGGAAATCATTTATCCTTTATAAATGTATGAGCTGCAGTATGTTCGTGGGTCTGCAACTCAAACTGAGCCATCCCAACATAGACATTTTTAGAGGGATCAATTTAGCATGGAGCCTGTGGTTCACCTGGGTGTTGTTCCAAATTTTCAGTATTCTTTTTAGAGGGTTCAGGTCTCTCATTTCTTCTACACTAAGTCTCAACGTGCCCTTTCATCATACATTTGGAACACATCATGTTTGATCGACAAATCGACCTGGAGTGTCCTATCATGCAGCACATTTCAAAAAATGGAGGCAGTTTTTTCATAGACAATTCTCAAGCTTATTTCATCTTGAGAAGTGTAAATAATCACCTTATCAATCAATGTACATCCTAAGTCAATTTCTATTAAAATTCAGTAAAAATTGCCAAAACTGACATTCTCAATGGCTAGGTCCATTCGAATTGGAATTCCTATTGTGGATGCAATGTCAAATAGAATCTTAAAGTTCCATAAAACTAAATTTAATCCATAAATCTTGATCCAGACTTGAGAAAAAGTGTTCTTAAAATCATTAAGGCTGAAATTTGGGCTCCATTCATAAATCCAAATCATTCCTGGTTTAAGGTTTACTGATCCAAAACCCCATGCTCAATGTGATTCTATATTTTCACTAATATTCCATATATAAAATATATATGTTATTTGAATAGAAATATAATAATAGGAGAGTCAATTTATATGTGTGCATGTGTTACAAGATAGAGTTGAAGTATGAATGGTTTCAATAAGTTATGCCTTTAATTTATGTGGGAATTATTGTTATATTTTTGGGTTTCTTGTCTAAATATGTTATAGTAAGGCATGAGTCGTGTAGTAGGGATTATATTATGAGTAAATATGTAGTAAAATAATTATATTATTTATTATATTTTTAATTATTTATTTAAACATTCATGTTTAAATTGATTTTATTTGAATCGTACAACATTATAGAATTTTGAGGAAAATAAATAATCAAAAAGAATGAAAATAGGGCCTTGTGGAACAAGATTTGTTTCTTATTGATATGGAGGATCAATTATATTGTAATAAAAAAAACATTACAATGGATTTCCTATATAGTGGAGAGATTCCATTCATGGCTTTAGGCTACAATGAATGGCTTCACTAGGAAATTTATAATGAAACATGTAATGGAGGAACTTATTGATATGATCCAAAAAAATTTCATGGTAGATGGAACATTGGGTGAAAAATGTGAAACTAAATACTTAAATATTAGAATAACAAAAACAGTATCTGTAGGAAACTTTTTTCAAGTTAATAAGAACTAGGATTTATCATGGGTCATATATAAGGGGATGTTCTTTGATAACTTCTTCCTTGTATAGCTTATGATGAATTAAGAACTGTTGTTTATAGAGACTTAGTAAGGAATTTTTTTAGTGATGAACTTTAGAGTAAGGTTTAATAACCTATTATATTTATCAATGTTTCATGGAGGAAATAAGACCATGAAGGACCATCTATTTAAGGTTGATTTTGAGAACGTATTCGAGCATGTGTATTGTTTCCTATCTTGATGTTTTATACTAAGGTGGTGAAAATGATATTATTATTGGTGGATCTGATGTTGAAGGTTATATATTAGAGATATTTTATTTTATCATGGTTTTTAGGAGTTCATGTTGTAACCATAAATAGATAAAATGTTATGATAATTGCTAGTTCATCGAGAGATAGTGTTTATAAGGAAGGGGTTCAACCTTTCATCATTTACAGTGAAGGTATTTTATAAATTTTATCATTATTGGTGATCATTTCGCACCAGATCGTTGAATGATTAAGAACCATGAGTGTTTTATTGTTTTTTTGGATTTCATTGACACTAATTTTTTCAGATAATTTCTTATGGTGGAAGTGGGTAAGGGTCAAATAGACATTTTCATCTCGTACCTTGTTGTATGGATCATTGTTGATTAATATTAGAGTATCTATAAGAATATTAAAATAATGGATGAAGAAAATGTGTACAGGTATTATAAGAGTAGGGGATAAATCTATAAACTGTATATGATTCTAAGGGGTAGGAATGTGGCATAAGTTTTGTTCATCACTTAGTGAATAATGAAAATTCATGTAGAATTCGATAAGGGACCATATACCATACACTGTAATATTCTAGTGAATTATAACTTTCTAGGTGTTTTTTAATATTATCATGATAAATTTATTCATTTCTAACATTCTTGATAATTGTTTTGGGATGTGTTATTTCTTATCTTATTAGTGTTTTATTCATTGTCACTTTATTTAATGATATTTGAGTGTATCAAAAAGTGAATTAATTTTTCTGTTGCAGTGAAAACCTATATAACTCTAAAGGATTTACATATCTTTTTCATTACTCGTTTATATTTTATCATTAAATAGGACTGGGTAAATCACTATGAGGGTAGTATTGATTGATATTTATGGAAATTATTATTATTTTTTCTATCATATGGCCATTATACATTCAATGGAAAAAATTATTAATAGATAGGTTGAGAGGATTTGAAAAGTGGAATATATGAGTTATCAAATACCATATGTATAATATTAATCTTTGTATAATTAATGGTGTAAGTAATACAATTATCCATTCGATAATTGATCAATTTAAAGATTTATTTCCTCATGACATTACAAGAATACCACTTGAGAGAAGGCTTTGTGATACTATCTATTATACCATACTAGTCCCATTATGCACACTAAGAGTATGGTATATTACAGTTCCTCATAATTTTATCATTTCTAAGGAACATATTGGATTATGTATTCATGTTGTAAAAGAAAAATTGAATAATTTTCCTTGTCACAATTATATTCAAAACCTTAAATGGATTGAGAAAATGATTTACATGGTTCGCCTATAAAAATCTATATTCATGAGGTAAATCTTAATAATATTTTTATATTCCCATTATTAACTA
This sequence comes from Viscum album, assembly GCA_963277665.1. Taxonomy (NCBI): domain Eukaryota; kingdom Viridiplantae; phylum Streptophyta; class Magnoliopsida; order Santalales; family Viscaceae; genus Viscum; species Viscum album. Next base: position 331,795,077 of record OY728150.1, on the reverse strand, counting down.
CTTCTCTATATAGAGATTCTAAAAATTATGAGTATCCCACAACAATCCCAAGTTATATTACCTCTTCATCACCTATACATTATAATTTTATGATGGATACAACACATTAATATATATGAATCTTTAATCCATAAGAATTATAATAAATGAACCAAAACCTCCATGGTGATCATTTCTTATATTTGAATTAATGATTCATCATCGCCATTTCATTAATTTTATAAATAAATTAAAAACAAACCATGCATGAAAACCAAGACCTAAGAGTTAGGGAGTCCTGAAATAGTGTATCCTGAAGGCATGCCCCTTACAAAATTCACAACATCATTAGGAAAGGATTTTTTGCATGATAAGAAGGGAATGCCTCCTCCTTGGACATCCATGGAATTACGATAATTTGTAACATTTTTAACCTCCCACCATGTATTGAGGAAATTCATTCAGTTGTTGATGATTCCCCTATAACTTCTAATTATCTAAGTGACTGACTAAGGAGACATACATGTTCCATCTAGGGACTCATAGAGAATTATGGAGATTGTTTCCACTACCTCTAGTTTTATACCATTTTGGTTGCAAAGGTGGTGGCTTATGAACATTTTCATAGCTTCATCCTAGAGGTAGTGATGATAGAACAAGTAAAAATTAAAACCAATGTTGATAGCTCCATTATAGATATAAACCACACCGCCTCTACAAATAACTCCAATAATACATGATCCATAATTGTTACGATTTAGACCAAGTGTTGGAGATGCTAGTGGACAAATATCATTGGTTGGATCTGACTGTGGAGGGGCTGGAATAACTACCCACCACAATTGGACTAAGAGTGGGGAGACCTCAATGTTATTAAAAAGGGTTTGGCTATGATAGTAATGTGCCTAGAATAAATATCTACCATGAATGGAATGAGAGTTGGGAATCCTAAAAATCCTCAACCAAAAGTTTCTTGGTTTGGATAAAAAAATTCACTTGGCTGATAACTCTTTCAATTAAAGATGATTTTCATGCCTTCTAAATACAACAACAAACTTTTAATAAAACTATAACTCTATATTTGTTCTCAAGACTAGAATCACTCATGATATGAAACCATCGCTTTAGGAAAGGGAGGTCTAGTAGCCTTGGGGGGGAGAAGCCAGTGAAATCACAAAAGGATATCTGAATTAGATGAGCCCAATCTCCATCATTTAACATCTAATCCAATGTCTCCTCACTACCTACTATACAACCTGAGCATCTCGAAGCTAGGTTAATTCACATTCGTTTTATGTTCTCTTCAGTGGCCACTACTCGATTAATAATTCTCCATCCCATGATTTTGTATTTATTGGGTATCTCTATACTCCATAGAAATAATTTATTTGACACTTTATCTTAAATCAAATTCAGTCTCATACACTTCTCTTCTAAAATATATATGTTAAATGATACTATATTTTTTCTAGTCTTCAATATTTACTGCTTCTCTTCTTTGTGTTGGGATTCTCAATTTTTTTTGAACATGTCCTCTATGTAATGTTGATGTTTTAATTTCAAATTTGACATTAAAACATCAACTATCTTCCACATCATTTAATTCAAATCAATATCTATGAACTTATTATATCATATCCACTCCATTGAATTTGAATAAGTAGTTACTGTTATCCTAAATAATTATCCATCAATTTAGAATAAGGAACAAGAAATATTTTGTTTGATTTTTGAAGAAATTGTTAGTTTTAAATTGATATTAAAATTTATTGGGTGAATAATAAGTATCTATTAAAACATTTTTTATTTATTAAATATGTCATGTTGAATTAAAATTATTTTTTATGTGTATCAAATTTGAGATGAATTAAATCTCGATCCATATCTTTTTATGGAAGAATAGGATTTTGAATACATACAATAATTGAACATTCAATTTCTATTCTCAACATGATATATATTTAAAATAATGGATCACCATTAGATAAAATCACTATTATATACTCAATATACCTCAAAACACAACCATACATATATAATGAATGTTTCATAATTCTAGATTCTCTATTATCAACTCATGCATCATTTAGAATGTGATTATATGTGTCATATACAATATCTTGAAAAAATATTTAGTTAATGGATAATAAGAACAGTACACAAAGGTATTAATAGTGAAGCCACTGATCAAACAAAGTGGACGAACCTTATGAGTTCCAAATGATCATAACAAAACTCATCTTCATGAATCAACACATGGGTCACAACTTGAATTTCCATTTTTTTAGGTACATCAAATATCATATTTTTAATCTTCAAACTCATTTTTAAAACTTCCAAAAAAATTAATTGAAACAAATTAAACATCACAACCTATGGTGTCAAAAATATAACCCTTCTATTTCCCTATTCAATATCTTAATATTAATAACTTCCTTAACACAATCTCAATAACATAAATAATTTAACATTGATATGTTTCATTATAACTAATTCTATAGTCTCCCATTTTTATTATTCATAACAAAAAATATAGAATAATAGTCTTTAATCATTGTCCCACTTGGATAATATAATTAAAAGAGGGATACTAAATCATTTAAAATAATGATTAAACCAAAATAGAATTTGGAACAATTAAAAACCATAGAATAGAGTATTCGATTAATCTCTAAGACTCTATGAATCAATGATTAATTCTGTAAATAAGACATGTAACAAAATTCAATAGTTGTATCTATGCATCCAATAATCATCTCAATTCTATTAATAATCACATTAGATATTATTTCCCCTAGTATTCTTGCATCTAACAAATGATCATTTAACAGAAACAATAATATTAAGTGTATATAGAATTATATAAAATGTGGAGATGGTATTTGAGCCTCCATAGTTTGAGGACATTGGTAAAACTCCAAGGATCGACCTCTACCTCTAATACACATGATCCACCAGTGTACGGTGAAAATATATTCAATATAATTTTATTTCCCAAAAAAAAATCATAATTTAAAATATTTTTATCTAGCTACTAATTCATTAAATTTTATTTGGTCTAAATGTACTTTGTTTGATAGTGGTGAATGTGATTCAATTTCAATTGAAATGAATGTTTTTTATCGCACTAAATTTGCATGGTCTATTTCAATACTTCGTAAAGATTCTTTAATTTTTTTATTATCTATATAATATATTTAAATTAAATGGAAATAATAATATACTAGGATTAAAAAATAGGTAAATACATTAAATTATATTTATTAATTTTCCATCAAATAAAATTACATCCTAAGTAATATGATCCACCACATTTTAATTTTTTAACCACATTATCTATTTTATAATAAGTATATGAATATATAATCAATATTACATGACTTCCTTACTAAAATATTAAACCTCAATCAATGCTTCTACAATATATCCCTTTAGGATTTTTAGTACAAGGGGATGCTCCTTGTTATAACAATAGTAGAACCATTTTTCAAAGAAAATTTCATAAACAATTTCTATCCTGGATTCAGTAAGTTATGGTAAACTCCCAATGATTCATCTATATAATGATTAGTCTACTGACTTATTTTCCTCATGATTCCCCAATTTAAATCTAATATCTATCAGAATTTACACATTCTTGAAATCATTATTCTAAATTATCTTCAATACCTCCCTTGAAAATTTTACATGTGATATGAATATATTCACTATATCATGATGAAATTATAGCTTAAGAAAAAATATCATTTCACAAATTAATGTTGTCTCACATCCCAAACTCATTAATCAATCAAACATAACAATTTTTTTCTCAATTTTAATCCAATGACGATATTTTCCATATATAGAATCACCATAAACTACTATTTAGGTTTTAACATAGATGATGTGATCAACAACACCTCACATTAACTCTATTTTTCATCAGGAAATTATATAGACATGCATATTAAACCTGAAGTTATTTCATTAGTACATAAAAATCCTTTTTCAATCATTACAAATTTTAGTTATCATCTCTTATAAAAAATCCCAAGGTTTTTTAGATATACATATTTTCATTAGTGAATCCATTTAGAAACATTGTATTTACATAAATTTGAAATATTATAAATTTTCATCAAATTTAAAATGCTATAAAAATTATAATAGACTACACTATCACTACCAATGTGAATTTCTCTTTTGTATCAATATGTTCAACCAGATCATATCACCTGTAACACCCAAGATTGTTATGAGAAATATTTTATTTTTATAAATCATCAAAGGAATCTTTCACTACACACAACACTAGCTTGTCTTGATTTACATGCAATCGCGGCCTTCCTCGATAGCTTGCGTTGTACGCAATACTGAGTTTCACTAAACAACGATATGCTATTAAAATATTATTAAAACTAGCTGTTATGAATAGTAACAACCACTTTTCGAAATTTTATAAATTTTATTTTTCAAAATGGACTTCATTTTTGGATTCAGAATATCGAAATTAGCATAGGGTGAAATTTTGTTATGTTTCTGAAAACATTCAATTTATGATGAATACTGAAAACACTAGGTTACTATTTAAAAACTGACTTTTTATTTAAATAATTATTTATTTTATTTAAATTTATTTTAGGTCATAATTGATACATAATACCTATATAAGTTCAATGTAAATCATTGGTGTCATTTTATAATAATTTTAGATATATAAATATTTTATTGAACTTTTGTCCGTCTTTTACCCACCTCCTAGGAGAATTTGCAAATTTACATAAAACATAATTTTACAAATTTTGTGAATGGAATTTCAAAAATCTGAGAGACACGGTTGATGTTAGTAAGTAAAATTTGGTTCAATGAGATGAAAATAATTTTTGGTGAATAGTAACTTTCTACTTTTATTTACCACGGTTAAAAGTAAATAGGGTTTTTAAGGGTAAAAATGATATTATTATTACCCTAACACATGTCCTAATTCTATTTGATAAGTTTAATTCAGCCAAAAACAACCTTAGGGATAAAATATTACCCTTTAGATCCACTTGGATTAGATTAGAACATTTAATATTATGTTAGATAAAGAAGAGTTAAAATAGATAAAATCAAAGTTTAATAACTAAAACATTCTTAATATAGGGTTATACATAAGATAAATTAGACTATTAATTTTCATTAGAAATCTAAAAATATTTCCTACAAAATGAAATGTTATTTATAATTTTTAGACATTAAATAATTTAATTTGTTTATGACACAGTGATGATGCAGTAATTACCTTATTAAGGAAATATTAACATAATTGATATTATAAATATCCAAATAAATGTAATTTGAGACTTTTTATGATTTAAACTAATTTTACAGGTTAATATGACATGTTAGTATGGATTTAATTAACTTTTTTCGAACTAATAATGTTGTTTTAAGTTTTAAAAAAATCTATTACCAAATAGTGTCAAAATTAACATACAATTGTTTTTAAAACAAATATTATATTATTAATTGTTATTTTATTCCAAAAAATTTATGGTTCTGAAAAATGTCTTAGATAAGGTTATATATTTTAATAATAAACAACTTGGGTTTTTTTGGCTTTTTATAGTAAGTTTACTAACCTTATAGTGTAAGAAAACAAGAAGGCACGGTAAAAGTAAAATTATTGAACTTAAAGTTAAATCTAAATGATAAGGTTAAAATAGTAACATTAAATTGTCCAAATTCTATTGGATGAGATGATTTCAACCCATCCCCACCTTATCTTCTAAATAAATTAATTTGGAGCTATTAAAAACCGAATATGACTTTATAATAAAATAATATATTTAGTTTTTCTAAAGGTGCCCCTCTCCTCCCTTATAAAAGGGAACCTCCTCCCTCTCCTCCTCACACCACTTTGAGCCATAAAGCTCGGAAAAACCCTGCCAAATTATCTTATCCACTTCCCTAGAAACATCCTAGAGGTCTTGGTCTTCTTAAAGGACAATCCCTAGTTTCTTAAAAGGATGTTAAGAAGAGGCGCGTCAAAGAAGAGGTAATATCCATTACCGATCCTTTCCAATTTCTTTCTTCTTAAAATTCTTCTTCCTTAGTGGTTTCATTTTGAATTAATAACATCAGTATCACTCATATACTGATATATTATTATAAATATTAAACAACACTATTTCACCTTCTATCCATCCTACGGAAAATGTAATCACTGCGCGTGCGTACGTATGGAATACCATCTCCACGTCGTGGTGTAATCTGTTTTCTACCACCACCTTACTTGGATGGGTATAATGGTGTAAAGAATAAGTATACATGATTATTTTAAAGTTATATTTATTCTGAAATAGTATACATACACTTCAATACAATTCCACGATCATGGGAACGATATCATCGCTCGTGCGTACGTACGGCCTACCGGCTCCACGATGTGATGCGACTCGTTCTACATGATATTCATTGCATAATGATTATATAAATGAATTTAATGAATAAATATGATATATATTACATTAATATAATTCTGGAAATGAGTTATCTATTACCTAAAAAGAATAATAAGGATTTATTCGACAAAACACGCATAAGAACAAAAAGAAATAAACACCCAAATAACAAGTAACAATGCAATATTACTAATAAGAAGCTAATAATATGACCATATATGATAACATAACAATGATTAATATTCTGGAATAATTCAATAACATTATTTAAATCATTATACAGGAGGTTCGGACACATACAAATCAAATCAGACCTATGGTAAGGGAAAATCTCACAATCTCATTTTTATCCAAGATTGTTTATACTTTGGTATTTTCTGGGGTGTATTTATCATCCACATCCATTTTTCCTCAATATGTAATATTATTTCTTTCCTCATACACTTGTTTAAATCCAATATTACTTGTTGGTGAGTTTTTAGTAAAAGATATTAAAGGAATCTTTTGTCATTTTTAGTACGAGGTACTTTTTGACTTTTTGGGCCAATGTACGAGAAGAACTTTTTTTTAACTTATACGACATTAATGGATTTTATGATTTCATAAAACATTATTTCCATGAAGATTAATTTACAAGTTTTCAAGTTTATTTTTAATCAACTTCTCTTATTTTAAAATTGTATGACATGTTAATAAAGGAAAAATGTTTTTGAAGTAGAAATGATATTTTCCTCAAGAATGGAGTTCAAGAATTTTATAAAAATTATTTTCCATCTAATATAATATAGGGTTACTTTTATATCCCTATTTTTATATTTATTTGATTATGTTATTATGTTATTATTTTTATGATGTCCTTTTATCTTATATGGATTACGTTCTGATGGCATGACGTTAAAGAATCCCATTTTTATTACATGGGTTATGATATGATGTATGATTTATGATCTTGTGGCACACATAATAATGGTATAATTATGAGATGGGTGGGACCAATATCTCCCATCAATTCATTGGGTAAAGATTTTTATCTCATGATATAGACATGGATGGACTGGCAGGTTAAACTGGTTCAGTGATACAGGACTGCAATGAGGAGTGAACTCGGTTCAGAAATGGACTTTGTCTGATAATATAGTCTTGGCAATGAGTCTTGACTAATAATAAATGATTCTCTATTATTATGTGTTTATGCCAAAAAGTTTCATGTTTTTAGTTATGATTATTGGGATTACCTTTCACTACTATGATTTATCCCATGATATGATATTATGATCTCTTTTGCAGGTTAAGATTTCCAAAATGTTATGTTATTTTGAATGATATTTCTTTTATTTACCCTTACTATGCATTTGAGCCCACCCTTTTGTTTGTTTTATTTTCCCGAGGTCAAGAAGAAGGTTATTAATTAGGATATGCCAAAAGGGACTCAAGATATGATGAAATTAATGGGATACAATGTAGATGATTTATGAACCAGTTGTTTATGTTTCCCAGTTTCTAAAGACACTATACCTATACGGTCCTTTCATGGTTTTGTTATATGTTGTAATAAGTGTGTTTCAATTATGAATTAATAACAATTTATGTAAATTATGGGTTGTTATAGTTGGTATCAAAGGAAAGGTATAGTCAACCTTTGGAAAATAGGATGTGAAAGCCTTAGTAAGAACCCTAAGGATAAGTCTAAGCATAGAACACAATATTAGTGTTTTCGAAATGGCCATGAATAACCTATGATAAGACCTTAAGTGTGAAATTTTATTCTTTATTGTGTGGTTTTCCTATTATAATTAGTGTTTCTCACACTATTATTCTTTGTTTTAGTCAATGGTTGGAACTTGAAGGAACTGTGTTAATGTGGAATGCGGCGGGAAATGCAATGATTGTCCCCTTGAGCAACCAAACGTTATGGGAGCTGGAATGAAAAATCTTGTAGCCATGCTCACCCAACTTTCTCAAACTATGAATCATGCAGGACTTCCAAATGAGCAAAGGAAGGAGAAACATTCTGTTGAATCCTCCATGAGGCAGCTTCCAACTTCTTTCAGTGGGTCTCCTGATCCAATAGTTGCTGAACAGGGGATCAGTACTACTGAAAAGATATTTTCAGTTCATCAATGTTCTGAGCATGATAAAGTCATCTTAGCAGTATATCGTTTGGAAGGAGAAGCTGATCAATGGTGGAATCTTATCAAGAATACGAGGCAAAGGGATGAAATTGAAACCGTGGAATGGGACGAGTTCAAGAAATTATTTTTCAATAAGTACTTCCCTTGTATTCTCGAACAAATATGGAGAAGGAGTTTCTTGAACTGAAGCCAAAGGATGATGAATCTGTTGGTACCTAGGAAGCAATTTTTACGAGACATGCAAGGTACTCTTTTGGGATTATTATCCAACCTGAGAGTAAGTTCGATCGGTTCTTTAGTGGCTGAAAACCATGTCTTCGAAGGGGGTTAGCCATAATGGAATTCAATAGCTACGAGGAAATCTTTTGATGTGCTCTCAAGGTTGAGATGGATATTGGAGTAACCCATCAGTCATATTCATTTGATAAGGAGAGGAAAATGGAATTAAAAGAAAAATCTAAAGAGTACACTGAAAAGAAGATGAGTTTTCCCTTATGCACAATGCGTGGAAAGATGCATGGAGGTAGTTGTCTTAAAGGGACAAGTAAATGTTTCAATTGTGTAAAAGAAGGTCATCGGGCATTTGAATGCCTCAATGATGGGAAGAAGATGTCTAGTGATGTGAACAAAGAAAAGGATACACAGAGTGCACCTCCTACACTTCAATATTACAAGTGCAAGGAAATGGGGAATTATGCTAATCAATTCCCTAATCCAAGGGTTGTTGATGATGATCTACTTCAACAAACTCTTAAGGCTAAAGACAAAGGAAAGTCACATGCAATTTCTATCAGCGATGTGGAGTACGATAAAGAAGTGGTGAAAGGTACACTTACCATCCACTCTAAAATAGAAAATGGTTTATTTGATTTTGTATCCACCCACTCTTTTATTTCTTAAGAATTTTTTAAGGTTATCTCTGTATTACCTCAACAATTAGATGTTGAGTTAGCTGTGACAACCCCTAATGGCACAACAGTCTCATCAAAATTTTATAATTCTTCACTGATTGATGTTTGTGGGAAATTTATTCCTACAAATATTGTGATCCATCCTATAGTGGAATTTGATGTTATTCTTGGCATGTATTGGATTTCTTTATATGGAGCTCATATCAATTTCCAAATAAGGGAAGTCACATTTCATATTCCAGATCAATCTATGATCGTCTATCGATACAAGGATGAACATAAACTTCTAGTGGAAATTTCTTTCATATTATGGATCTTGATTCCACTAAATAAAGGTTATTTATCTCAAATGGTTAGTGATAAACTCATGATTAAGAATATTCCCATTGTATGGGAATTTGATGATGTCTTTCCGGAGGAATTTTCAGGTCTTCCACAAAATCATGAAGTTGAGTTTTCAATTGAACTCATACCGAGTGCTATGCCTATTTTAAAGACACCTTATAGAATGGGCCCACTTGAGTTGCAGGAATTGAAGAAGCAACTCCAAGAAAATCTTGATAAGGGATTCATACACCCTAGTGCGTCACCTTGGAGAGCACCAGTTTTTTTTATTAAGAAGAAATATGGATCAATGAGACTCTACATTGATTATCGAGAACTTAACAAGATCACTATGAAGAAAAAATATCCTCTCACATGCATTGATGAATTATTTGACCAACTACGTGGAGCTCAATACTTTTCCAAGATTGATCTTCGTTTAGGGTATCATCAATTAAGGGTCAAAAGGTAGGATATACCAAAGACGTGTTTCCATACAAGGTATGGACACTATGAATTTATAGTGATACCATTTGGTCTTACTAATTCCCCTGCTATCTTCATTGATCTGATGAATAGAGTCTTTAGATACTATCTTGATCAGTTTGTGGTAGTCTTTATAGATTATATTCTTGTCTATTCAAAGAGAAAGGAAGAATATGAAGATAACTTGAGAATTGTATTGAAGACCCTGAGAAAGCAGAAGCTTTATGCCAAATTTACCAAGTGTGAATTTTGGCTTCAAAAAGTTTCATTTTTGGGTCACATAATCTCAAAAGAGGGTATATCTGTTGATCTAGAAAAAATAGAGTTTATATAAATATGGTCGAGACCAACTGCAGTAACTAAGATCCGATGTTTTCTTAGTTTGGCTGGATATTATCGATGTTTTGTGAAAGATTTTTCACAATTATCTAATCCACTCACTAGGTTGACCCAAAAAGGAGTTAAGTTCGTATGGACGGTAAAATGAAAAGAAAATTTCATGGAGTTAAAAAGAAGGTTATCCAGTGCACCTGTGCTCACACTGCCTTGTAGTGGAGAACGGTTTGTGATCTATAGTGATGCATCCATGAAGGGATTGGGGTGTGTTCTCATGCAAAATTATTTGGTGATAGCTTATGTCTCACGACAGTTGAAAATCCATGAGAAAAATTACCCAACCCATGATTTGGAGTTAGCTGCGGTAATCATTGCATTAAAGATTTGTAGGCATTATCTTTATGGTGAAAGGTGTGATTTATACTGATCATAAATGTTTAAAGTATATTTTCACAGAGATGGATCTGAATATGCGTCAAAGAAGATGGTTAGAGCTGATTAAGGATTATGACTGGTCAATTGATTACCACCCTGGGAAATCAAAGAAGGTGGAAGATGCATTAAGTCGACATGACCATGCCAGCTTATCCATGATGAGGATCAAAAAAGATCCAACATTTATGGATTTACAAAGGATGGGTCATGGAATTATAATCGAAGGGGGAAATCATATCTTTCTCAAATTAATGTTCAACCATCTATACATGTGAAGATTAAAGAGGCACAGAAAGAAGATGTAGAGTTACAAAAGAAGGTGAGAAATTTTCCTGAATTCAACCTTGATTGTGATGGGATAATAAGTTTTAGGAATCGGGTTTGTGTTCCTACCATCCCAGAATTAAAGAAGGAGCTGCTGGATGAGTCTCATAGTTCTTTATTCTCTATTCATCCTGGAAGCACGAAGATGTATAGGGACCAGAAAGAGTACTTATGGTGGGATGGAATGAAAAGAGATGATGCTGAATATGTCTCTCGATGCTTGGTTTTTCAGCAAGTTAAAGTTGAGAGACAGAAGTCTAAGGGGATGTTACAACCATTACCCATACATGAATAGAAATGGGAAAACATCACTATGGACTTTGTCATTGGACTTCCTAAAATATCCAAAGGCAATAATTCTATCTGGGTTATAGGTTATCGTCTTACGAAGTTGGCACACTTCATTTCTATTAGAGAGGATTTCTCTCTTGATCAGCTTGCCAGGATATATGTAAAAGAAGTGGTAAGATTGCATAGAGTACCAGTTTCCATTATATCTGATCAGGATCCAATGTTTACCTCGAAGTTTTGGAGAAGTCTTCAGCATTCTCTGGATACATAGTTGAGCTTTAGCACTGCTTATCATCCTCAGACAGATGTTCAGTCTGAGAGAACAATTCAAACTCTAGAAGACATTTTAAGAGCTTGCTCTATGGACTTCAAAGGTGGTTGGGATCAACAACTACCTTTGGTGGAATTTTCATATAATAATAGCTTTCACTCCAGTATTCAGATGCCTCCTTATGAAGCTCTCTATGGAAAGAAATGCCGAACTCCAACTTGCTGGGATGACATTGGGGAAAGAAAGCTATTAGGACCTGATCTTTTTGATGAGATGGAAGAAAAGGTCTGATCTATTCAACAACACATAAGAGCAGCTCAGAGTCAACAAAAAATTTGTGCTAATAACCGAAGAAAATACCTAGGGATTGAAGTGGGTGATAAAGTGTTCTTACGAAAATCTCCTTGGAAGAGAGTAATGAGATTTGTAAAGAAGGTAAAGCTGAGCCCTATGTATATCTGTCCTTTCAAAATACTGGATCGTGTTGGGAATGTAGCTTACCGATTGGCGCTTCCACCAAATCTCTCTCAAGTTCATGATGTGTTCCATGTATCTCTCCTGAGAAAGTACATACCCGATCCTTCACATGTACTCAACGTAGAAGTTGTACCGCTGGAGAAAAATATTTCTTATGATGAATAGCCGATAGAGATTCTGAATCATAGCAAAAAAGTTCTACGAAACCAGACCACTCACTTGGTGAAATTTTTATGGAGGAACCACCAATTAGAAGAAGCTACATGGGAGATTGAGGATATGATGAGGGAGAGGTATCCTCATCTGTTTGTTACGATGTGAAAAATTTTGAGGGATAAATTCATTTTAATGGGGGTAGAATGTAACACCTAAGATTTTTATTGGAAATATTTTATTTTTATACAGCATCAAGGGAATATTTCACTACACACAACACTATCTTGGTTTTCTTTACACGCAATCGCGGCCTTCCTCGATAGCTTGCGTTGTATGTAATATCGAGTTTCACTAAACAACGATATGCTATTAAAATATTTTTAAAAATAGAAGTTATGAATATTAATAACCACTTTTTTAAATTTTAAAAATTTTATTTTTCAAAATGGACTTCATTTTTTGGATTCAGAATATCGAAATTAGCCTAGGGTGAAATTTTGAATTTTTTTTTGAAAACTTTCAATTTTTGATGAATAGTGAAAACACTGGGTTACTATTTAAAAACCAAATTTTTATTTAAATAAATATTTATTTTATTTAAATTTATTTTAGGTAAAAATTGATACATAATACCTATATAAGTTAAATGTAATTCATTGGAGTCATTTTATTATAATTTTAGATATATAAAAATTTTATTGAACTTTTGACCGTCTTTTACCCACCTCTTATGAGAATTTGAAAATTTACATAAAACATAATTTTACCGCTCTTGTGAATGGAATTTCAAAAATCCGAGAGACATGGTTGATGTCAGTAAGTAAAATGTGGTTCATTGAGATGAAAATAATTTTTGGTGAATAGAAACTTTTTACTTTTATTTACCACAGTTAAAAGTAAATAGGGTAATTAAGGGTAAAAATGATATTATCATTACCCTAACACATGTCCTAATTATATTTGATAAGTGTAATTCTACCATAAACTTCCTTAGGGATAAAATATTACCCTTTAGGTCCACTTGGATTATATTAGGACATTTAATATTATTTTATTTAAAGAAGAGTTAAAGTAGTTAAAATCAAAGTTTAATAACTAAAACATTTTTAATATAGGGTTATACATAAGATAAATTAGACTATAAATATTCATTAGAAAGATAAAACTATTTACTACATAATTAAATTTTATTTATAATTTTTAGACATTGAATAATTTAATTTATTTATGACACAAGGATGATGCAGTAATTACCTTATTAAGGTAACATTAACATAATTGATATTATATATACCCAAATAAATATAATTTGAGACTTTTTATGAATTAAAATACTTTTATAGGTTAATATGACATGTTAGTATGGATTTAAGTAACTTTTGTTTAACTAATAATGTTGTTTCCAATTTTACAGAAATCAATTACCAAATAGTGTCAAAATTGACATAAAATAGTATTTAAAACAAATATTATATTATTAATTGTTATTTTATTCCTAAAAATCTATGATTCGGCCAAATGACTTAGATACGGTAATATATATTAATAATAAACAACTTGGGGTTCTTTTGGATTTTTATAGTATGTTTATTAACCTTATAGTGTAAGAAAACAAGAAGACACGGTAAAAGTAAAATTATTGAACTTAAAGTTAAATATAAATGATAAGTTTAAAATAGTAACCTAAACTTTTCCAAATTATATTGGATGAGATTATTTCGACTCATACTCACCTTATCTTTAAAATAAATCAATTTTGAGCTATTAAAAACAGGATATGAATTTATAATAAAATAATATTTTTAGTTTTTCCATAGGTTCCCCTCTCCTCCCTTATAAAAGGGAACCTCCTCCCTCTCCTCCTCACACGACTTTGAGCCATTAGAATCGGCCAAACCCTGACAAATTCTCTTCTCCACTTCCCTATAAACATACTAGAGGTCTTTGACTTCTTAAAATACCATCCATAGTGCCCTAAGAGGATGTTAAGAAGAGGTGCATCAAAGAAGAGGTAATATCCATTACCGATCCTTTCCAATTTCTTTCTTCTTAAACTTTGTCTTCCTTAGTTGTTTCATTATGAAGTAATAACATCAGTATCACTCACATATGTATATGTTATTATAAATATGAAACAACACCATTTCACCTTCTATCCATCCTACAGAAAATGAAATCACCGTGTGTGTGTGTGTACGTACGGAATACCGTCTCCACGCCGTGGTGTAATCTGTTTTCCACCACCACCATACTTGGATGGGTATAATGGTGTAAAGAATAATTATACATGATTATTTTAAATTTATATTGATTCTTAAATAGTATACATACACTTCAATACAATTCCACGATTATGGGAATGATATCATCACTCGTGCGTACGTACAGCCTTCTGTCTCCACGATGTGATGCGAATCTTTCTACATGATCTTCATTGAATAATGATTATATAAATGAATTTAATGAATAAATATGATATATATTACACTAATACCATTCTGTAAATTATTTATCTATAACCTAAAAAGAATAATAAGGATTTATTCGACAAAACACGCATAAGAACAAAAAGAAATAAACACCCGCATAACAAGTAACAATGCAATATTACTAATAAGAAGCTAAGAATATGACCATAAATGATATCATAACAATGAGTAAAATTATGTAATAAGTCAATAACATTATTTAAATCATTATACGGGAGTTTCAAACACGTACAAAGAAAATCGGACCTAAGATAAGAGAAAATCTTACAATCTCATTTTCATCTGAGATTGTTTATACTTTGGTATTTACTGGGGTGTATTTATCATTCACATCCATGTTTCCTCAATATGTAATATTATTTCTATCCTCCTTCATTTTTTTAAATCCAATATTACTTGTTGGTGAATTTTTAGTAAAAGATATCAAAGGAATCTTTTGTCGTTTTTATTATGAGGTACTTTTTGACTTTTTGGGCCAAAGTACGAGAAGAATGTTTTTTAACTTATATGGAATGAATGGATTTTATGATTTCATAAAACATTATTTCCATGAAGCTTCCTTTACAAGTTTTCAAGTTTCTTTTTAATCAACTTTTTTTAGTTTAAAATTGAATGACATGTTAATAAAGGAAAAATGTTTTTGACGTAGAAAGGATATTTTCCTCAAGAATGGAGTTCAACAATTTTATAAAAATTATTTTCCATCTAAGATAATATAGGGTTCTGTTTCTATCCCTATTTTTAAATTGATTCTATTATGTTATTATGGAATTATTTTTATGATGATCTTTTATCTTATATGGATTCTGTTATGATGGCATGACGTTTAAGAATCCCATTTTTATTACATGGGTTATGCTATGATATATGATTTATAATCTTGTAGCACACATAAGAATGGTATCATTATAAGATTGGTGGGACCTATATATCCCTCCAATTCATTGGGTAAAGATTTATATCTCATGAGATAGACATGGATGGAATGGCAGGTTAAACCGTTTTAGTGTTACAGGACTGAAACGAGGAGTGAACGTGGTTCAGAAATGGACTTTGTCCACTAAGATAGTATTGGAAATGAGTCTTGACTAATAAGAAATGATTATATATGATTATGAGTGTATGAAACAATGTTTAATGTTTTAAGTTATGATTATTGGGATTACATTTCACAAATAATGTTTATCCCCTGATATGATATTATGATCTCTTTTGCAGGTTAAGATTTCCAAAATGTTATGTTCTTATGATTGATATTTCTTTTGTTTACCCTTACTGGGCATTTGAGCTCACCCTTTTGTATGTTTTCCTTTCCCTAGGACAAGATGAAGGGTATTAAGTAGGATATTCCAAAAGGGACTCTAGATATGATGAAATAAATGGGATACAGTGTAGATGATTTATGAACCAGTTGTTTTTGTTTCTCAGTTTCTAAAGATAATATACCTATACGGTCCTTTCATGGTTTTGTTATATGTTGTAATACGTTTGATTCAATTATGAAGTAATAACAATTTATGTAAAGTATGGGTCGTTATATCACCTATATATCAGTATTTCATTATACATGATTACATTTCCACTTTTACCATGAATATTCATGAAGTCCCATGTTGTATTAATAATATTATGATTTTTTATCCTATAAAAAATATCCTAATATTGATTATTTGTCAATATAATCCAATTATAAATTGATACCATTAACAATTTAATCCCCATTATTAACTTCTTTCATTTTTTCAGAAATATAATATAGTATTGTTATCTATTTTATGTAGCCTCTCAGATTCTATTATATGGGATTTTTATCCAACAATATAACATGAATCATCATATACCCATTTTTTTCTTGATTAAGTCATAGATTTAATCACATAATTAGTTATTTATTATTTATATTTAATCTAAAAAAAATCATCATTCAAAAATGTTGAGTTTCCCACAATGTTGTATTTTCTTATTCATTCTATTTATATACTTCATCATAGATATAATATGAATAAAACTATTTCCCATCCTTATCATCTACCATTACTTTACTTCTATAATCAATATAATTATGAATTTTATTGAAACACATATACCCCTTTTAATTTTATCAGTGTCCAAGAAAAATACCATCATCCATTGCACCATTGTATATACCATGATTTCCTTGATTTTTTTAAGATAAATCATTTTCTTCCAAAATTATATGATTCTTCAAAGAGGGTTTCATTTTATTAAATATTAATATGTAATTTTCAGTATCCCTAGAGTGAATAATACTCTATTTATATAATAGATATCCAAATGAAAAACTTCTTTACATTTGTGATATCAGATGACAAAATTTATCAACAACATCATTCCGATGTTGTTGAGAAATTGGTTTATTTTTTCTATGAACTTCTTATATTAAGGTGTTCTCGCCAATAAAAAATTATTTTTAATGGAATTATCTTCAAGATTATTGTTATCATAAATTTATTTCTACAAAATAATTTTTTTCACATAATTTTCAATTTTATTAAACATTAATTTTTATTCGCTTCCTTAGAACCAGTTTATATAATATACTACTTCTATCAATGATAACATAAACATGTCACAACCCATCCTATTATTTACATCAAAAAATAATATGTAATACAATATATAATATGTTCATTCCTAACCAATTTCACTACAAAAATAAGTTTGGTCTAAATTAATAACACTTGACGATATCTACTTCATTGAAGGATATTGATTTTGATCTATCATTACTCGTATACATGTTTTAGAAATATATTCTTTATCTATATTCGATATAGAAATATCCAATATAACTATAGAAATTTAAAATATTACCATAAAATTTTTATTAACATTTCTTAGTCTCTGAAACTATAATTATGTTTCTTCTTTCATTTTTAGAAGATATATATTTTTCTTTCTTTCTATCTAATATATATTTTCATTTTTACTACAACTATTCATCAGATAATTTCTAAACCTTCATTTGATGCTTTGTCACATCCAATTAAATGTGATTTCCATAATTGGGTCAAAATGTTTTCTTATATTTCATAAATTATTGTTATATATTCAAAAATATATTACATTACTATTGATCAATTCAACAATATTGATATTATTTTTCTGCATCCTTTCATTTATAGGGATCCGTCGTTTCAAAAGTGAACTACTCCATCTACTTGTACCTTACCATTTTTAAATTAATTCTTACTATCTTTCACATGACATGATCAACCACTATTTAGATTATAAAAAATAATTTTATTTCAGGATCTCAAAGAAATTTTATCGAATTTCATTTCTTCCATCCCCTTCTTTACACCAAAAAAATACATCAATGAGTGTACACTATTGTTGTTATTTTATCATTATCCCTAACATAATATAACTAATAAAATTATTCATAATCTACATGATATTATATATTTCTTAATGTAATTTAATCAAGTTATATTTAATAAATTTTCTTTTCACTTCCATATGAATACATATCTCTTCTCTTCCAACAGTCTACTACTTTATAGACAATGTTTGAGAAACTGAAATAGATTTTATTTTATTTTTTTGTTTTTGGTTTCTATTATAATTTACCAACTTCCAGTAAATTATAATATTGTATTAAATTCATACTCACCCTAAAGTTTTATATTGTGGCCAGAAAAACCACCCAACTAACACTTCTCACTTAAAATATCATGTTTTTTGCATTTCTCTGAAGTTCTCCTTTTTGAAAAGTCCCTAATTATTGGAAAGAGATAATAGGATTCCATTTGAACATTGTATATAGTAATTTTCTTTAATATTTCACAATAATATCCCATATAAATTTTAATAGTTCAATATTGTATTATAGAACTCATCACTTCATAAAAAAATTCTCCATGACCATGCATTTAATTCAAAAATTCATCTTAGGGTTTACCAAATATAAGTTTCCCTTCTTTTCAACTTTTGTAATATCTAAATCAAAAAAATAATAATAATGATTTTACTTCATACTCACGTGTTTAAATTTTATTATTTTTTATTTAACATAATATCATTTGTGATCCTGGCATATTCTTTAATTCTAAATCTTTAAATTATAGCTTATTTATATTTCAGTTGAATCATCTCACATTCTTCCTCTATATTTATTAACATAACAATCTAATGTTCAATTTTCATCAATACAAATGAAATAATATTCAAAAAAAGAAATTTTTTAATTCTAATATTTCATTAGATCAAACTCTTTAGGGATGAATCCAAATCTACATATATATTCACAACTACCTCTAGTAAATAATTTTCCTCCTAAATAATATTTGAATTTCCCCAAAAATTTCATCATAACAGCCTCTGTGTATTAGATATACATCTATTTTATGAATACTAATACAGGATCCTCGATATATTTTTATTTTTTTTGTAACTAAATTTTTTCAATGCGCCACCTTTCCACATTAATTTATATAGTATAAATTCTGTCTAGGAGGATGATTTGACATATATTTTGATGAAAATTAATTACCACCACTCTCTTTATCATATATCAATATAACACTTGTATTGATGTACCCAATCATTCCATAATAAAATTAGGATAGATGTATCTTGCCCTCAAATATTACATTACCCATTTTAAAAGTACTTATAATTAGAGATAAAGAATCATCACTAATATCATATTAAATTTATTCATCCTTTAAATACACTATATTAATTTAATTTAATGATATCTCAAATTATTAATGTTCTTTAGTGATTTATGATTTCCCCAACATCATATATTCAAGCATCATGTTGTATAGATCAACAGAAGATAATTTTATAATATTTATTTCTTCAGTTGAAAATTAATTTGGATTATATATATATGGTAATATCCATATAAAATTTTTGTCCATATCATTATCTTTTATCTCATTACCATGTTCACATATATTAAAAACTTCAATAGTAATTCATTTAAAGAATCCACCCATATTTTCTTTTTTATTCATCTTTAGATAATAAAATCTATCTTATAAAATTTATATATTTACTTAGTTAACTTTTCAATATCCTTTATAGATGTTTGTATATATATTTTAAATGATTTCTGTGTGATAAATGAAATAAATTTCATATATATTTGGTTAGACAGTTATCTTGATAAATAATTTAGAGCCTTAACTTTATTATTTAAAAAATATTTTTATCTTTAGTCAAAATCTATCATGTAGAATCATTGACATGAATTCAATGAAATAATAATTAGTGTAAATATAACCTATGATGTTTTGGATGTTATCTAATATTCTATTTTCAAATTTTATACTTTAAACTATTATATAAAGGTACTCCCCTTGAATTAAAATTAATTTACATGGTAGTTTATTTATCTCAACATATTCAGGATTTAAGATGTGGCTTCAATGTCACTTTTTATACCCTATTTGTCTCATTTTACATCTTAATATTTCAAAATCAAATGTAATGTAGAAAATAATATGGGTGCATGATTTTACCTGGTTCATAAATAAAAATAAATATCCAATGAGATAATATAAAAAATATATTGACACGCTAATTAAACACTACTTCATTAGTATGATACATCAATCTATCGGCATAAATACTTACCCTTTCAACAACAACATCCAAATCCACTCATCTATGCACTAATATCAAGAGGGATATAATGAATTAATTGGATTGTATAATGAAATAAAATGATTTATAATTAAATAATTATCACCAAAAAATAAGGGTGTTTTATATGATTTTTTATTCATCAATTAAAAATCATTAATGATATTCATAATAATAATTCTTTATAATAATGAAATTTAATCTAATACAATTCTACAATATTTTATTCTCAAATATAGATATTTAATGATACTCTTATTTATATTCATTATCATTCAATACATCCCTTCTATGTGTGATGATAATCCAACTCATTAAAACAAATCTAATAAAAAAAGGATATCTGATGTTAAAATATTAAATTCCAAAACAAATTAACTTATAACATCATATAATTAAAATTCATCCCTCATATCTTTATGCATAAAATCTCTACCAAATAATTATTAATTAATTTCCAAAATATCCACCCATAATTTAATATATATCCACATTAACTATTTTGTTTCAATTCTGCTAATTTCTTCAGTCACGGCACTGCATGCACATTCATGGTGTGATAGGTTACATTCTCATTTATCTTAATTCAACTACAAGATAGGTAATAGAGCATAGAAATAATTCATAGTGCATACCTATATTCAATAGTAAGAAATTAATAAATAAATTCACCACATTATAGTATTTTCATGGTAGGTTTTCAAGGTGTGGTTTCTTCCTCTTTACTTTTTGGAATGTATTTCATTGTGTGGTGATCCATTAAAAAACATTGTGATATTATTGACCCTTTTAATTACATATCCTTCCATTTATTAGGTGAGAATATGAATTCAAGTATCATTTATATCATCCCATGTATCACTAGATATGTTGTCGTATGTGTCATAGATGTCATCTTAAAATCATAATTTTGTAAAATGAAGAGACAAATCTTACAAATCTCTCTTTATGGTGTGACTACTGAACTCTCAACAGAAACTAAGCTTATGATGTTTTAAATAAACAATATGAAACTCATCATCATCATGTGAAGAATGGGATGTTTCATTAACATCCCTCTTTATGATAAATCTGGATTCTACAATAAATTCATCAAAATATTTCATATTACTACCAATGTACATCTAATTGATCAAAACCCCAATATTAAAACTTATGGATGAATCACTATTCATATGGTATTTTGGAAAAAACCTTCATTTAAATTGAATTATCATATAGATCTAACTAAAATAAGAGATTTTTCATATATTTTAAGGATTTATAGCTTAATATATTCATTATACAATGAAATTCGTAACATAATTTTCTTTTCTAAGAACAGAAATTAAAGCAAGAGAATCTGTTTGGACTAAAAATTATTGAACATCATATTAATTAAGAATAAGTATCCAAATACAAGAATCAATTACTATTATGTTCCATTCATGGTATCCAATTGTTTCTATAATGTTGATTTATAATTTGGTTATCATTTTCATATTTCAATGGATACGGAAGTTCTATGAATATTATATACTATAGATATTGATAACATTAGTTTTTGTTAAATATAATCCTATTGAATAATTTTATGAATTTAGTTGCGTCCATAATAAGATAAACCATTCATCATTTCTGTAATTAATTGGCAATTATTTTTATGATATATTTCTATACTCATAGTTATTATAAGCGAAGAAAAATATATGTTTAGATTTTGTGTGGTACATTTTTGAACATCAAATTAATTACATGATATAAATGTTTGAATTCATGATTGGTGAGTTTATGTTCTTGGGATATGTGGTATCCTAGTATGTTATCCTTGTTGAGATCAAGATTATTGATACACTAATTTGTTTTGGAAAACCTAATAACTCATCTATTATTGTATGTTTCTTTGAATTGTTAGTTAATACCATAAATTAATTCATGAATTTTTTCAATTTGAATGGACAATGATGACCCTAACCAATAATGGAATGAAGGATGAATGGAAAGGTTAGGGGAGATTAAATTATTATGTATAAAATGGACACTCACTTTTAATAGCATTACCTATATTAGGTAATAATTATATTGTATACTAAGATGAGTTGGATGTTAGATTTGGAATAATATTAATGAAAGTAGATTTGGTGGATCCTCTGAGTCTTGTAATCTTAGTATACTTTAGAGGAATTCCTTGATTCAAAATTTCAAAATAGATACCATGATATATGTGTATAATGTTTGGCCCAATTTTCTATTTGAGAAAAATATTATTGGTTTATATTGAATATGAGAGATCTAAGAACATTTTTTCAAAATATATTTGAACCATTGCATGACTGTATGTGTCAAGTATCAATAGTCCTTTATTTTTTAGACGGTTTTTACCCAAAAATGGTAAATAATGTGTTTAATTAAATCATTAGTAAGACAAAAATATAAGTGTAGTATATCAAATATCGAGTGATTTTTTTGTGTTTCTTAATAGAGATACATCTAAATATGATAGAACATAATAGTTTGGTAGTGTTTTAGCCTCTAATTAGAAAAACCTTAGTAGTTTATTGGTTTTATGTAAACCAAGTGTCAAATATAGATTGATATATTATTTTCAAGGGACATTATAGTGTGGAGAAACAAACATCCTACACTCAGGATATGGAATTTTCGTATTATATTCATTGAGGGGTGGTGATTCTAAAAAACATGGGAACTGATTTCATAATGGAATCATACACCTCAAGATAGATCAACCAACCTTGACTAATAATTATATATTTGGATATATAATTCCAATTTTGGAGGATTTGCATGAATAATGACATAAAATATTATTTTTAAGATACATCAACTATTTTTAATGGATGGTTAAAATAATTATATACATTGATTAAAATATTCATATCACATTTTGAAATATAAATAGGATATGTTTGTGATAGTATTTAATGCAAGAATTCTGAAATCACTCATAAAAGGGGTATGATTTTGTTAATCATTAATAGAATATAAAAGGCACCACACCAACTATCAATCCCAAGAAAACAATTGGTAGAAGAATTAAGTGTTTATATATATATATATGATTTTTTCAAATATCAATACATTCCCCACAAGTATAATATCATATAGATATGTTAGATTGATATCTGGATTTGGGATTTAATTAATTGAAACTTTCATACATGGGTAATGTTTATTATTGTTTATCACACACATAATGATGGTAAATATTAATACATTATAAGTATTTAGATGATATTTTATGTCATTGAACTCTAGATTATAGTGGTTCATGGTAAGGCCAACTATCATTAATTGAGATTGAATAGACTAAAAAAATACAATGAATTTATATTTATTTCACCATTTCACACTCTATATGGTATGTCGTACATTTATTATTTAAATTACAAGAATTGAGTGAATCACTAATACATTGATTGATTTTCTTATAGGGGTCTATAAATCATTTATATATTTAAATAATATATTAATGTATGGATCAAAGTATATATTGATCATATAAAGACTGTAAATATAGAAAATTAGACTTCAATATTAGATATTCAATCATTTATGAGTGTATCCTTTGATGGGAAACCATTATTTAGTGACATAAGGGTAAATAGAATCACAGTTTTAGGGTCCATTTTAAATTTCAGTGAGATTCAAAATAATATTGTATCATTTAAAAATCCCACAATAATATAGTTTTTTCCATGATGAATTCAACATATCTATGTTTTTAAGATTTGAGTTGGTGAAATATTATTTGAGTAGACTTTATGAATGATAATTATAGGAAGATGAATCGTATGTGTAGTGACATGTGTATATTTTGAATTTTTTTGAAAAAAAATCAATGGTTTTATATAAATCCTTTAGTTCACCTTTGCTGCTCATATGGACAGATCCAAAATGAGACATTGTAGAATAAAACTTATATAAATTAGGTTTTAAATCATGGGGTTTTTTCAAATACTATTATTGATGATATTTTTCTAGGATGTGAATTACTATAGTGGGGAGTTTATAATAACCCTAGATTTTGAATTTTGTTAGAATTCATTTTTTTTTGTTTCTTTAAAATTATTTTTAGATAATTGTATCTATGGAATAATTATTTTGATAATAAAATTTGAGTTTTTTTTAAAAATTGAATGAGCAGGTAATGTTGTAATGATATATATACCATCAGTTACACAACATCATCTCATTTGGAACCCTAAAATTAAGGAAGAAGATGACCAAGATAATTCAATAGACACAAAGTATTTAGTGGCTCAACACCAGTTATATGAAGACTACCAATATGGTATCTCATAGTTTTTTTAATGAAATTACTTGGTTGTTGTTTTTATATTAACATTAGAATTTTGATAAATATACCCCCTTAACATTTTTATATCTCGTTATATAATTTTGACTCTCCCAATTTTCATATCCTCTAACTTTTAGGATTTGATTGTTCATACATTCCTTTAAAATAATGGTCTTTTATCAATGATATCGATATCCAATTGAAATGTTCTACATGATACACACTTCCTTTATTAGATTCTATCATTTTTTGATATTTGTTATTCTAATCAAATATTTTATATCATTTAAATAATGTTTTTATGATTTACTAGTTAGTTTTGTATTAGGTTATTATTATTTTCAAATATATTTATAATATTTAATGGAATGTGTTTATTATTATATCTCATGTCTATTTGGTTTATTATATTATAACAGAATATGTGTGAATGGATTCATGGAATAAAAAAACTCATATTAGTATTGGATCATATTAAAGTAATGGAATCAACTAACAGAGCATATTAAGGACATTTAATATGATCTTCCTTGGGTAGTTCTATTTTTTGAACAAGAAAAAATTATTTATTATCATTTATCCATAAGTAATTGTAATATAATGAATCCATAAATGGTTTTCATGTTTTGTTAAAATTAATATTGGACTTCCATATCCATATATTATCATGATTAAATCTTCTCCAAGGGTGAAGTGGATTTCTAGACATGAAAATATGTAATCATCAAAAAAAATTCTACATTTTTAAGAATAATTTGTTTATGGATATTTCATATTATTTTTTGTGATTTTAAAGTATAGTGTGTTATGTAATGAATGGTCAAACACCTTTTAAATAATTTTATTGTTTCATTCTATTATATGAGGTGTGTGACAGCTAGTATTATTTGGAAGATCATTTAGATATTTATATATATATATATATATATTTCCTAATTTTTATGATAATTTTAAATTTTGATTCATGCATTGAGGATACAAAATTGAGGGATACTTAGGATATGCAACAACCCATTATTTTGTTGGATAGTGATATGATTCTATGAGTTGAATATGATATAATTCAACCCCCTTTAGTATATGGTGGTTATTTTATTTTATTCCATGACATTAATTTTTTTTAGTGACTTTGTGATTCCACACACAAATTATTTTATTTAATGAATATCAACCCACATGATATTGTTTAATGTTTCTTCAACATACATGACATACTAGTAATGGATAACCTATGCAATGTTGGGCATCTTGAATTATATTTAAGGAAAAAATGATATAACTATTTATAATAATTGATTACTAAAATGAAATTAATATCATATCAGACATTATAATTCATCCACTTATATTTCATTATGGAAAATTTAAGAGATAGATAGTAGTCTCTTATTATCTATTATACTTATATCCACCACACAAACTTCAATGTACATTGAAAAAATATGTGTCATTATAAAAGAATGATAAAGGAACTTATAAAATGTGTTTTAAATATATATGTCTTGGAATGTGGTTAATTAGATATGGTATTAAGGTCAGTATACGGACTATTTGGGAAGTAGTGTTTCCATTTTTTTCATGTTACAACTATTTTTTTATAGTCAAACAATTAGGTAAACCTTTTTTACATGAACTATATTTGTAAAATTTTTATTATATTATTAATTATATAAATATATTATTTGAAATTTATGGTAAATATATTCTAAAATATTAATTTAATACTCTCTATGAAAATCACTAAACTTTAGGAACAAGGGATAATACTTAAGGTTATGTAGCACCTCACTTTTGGTTAGGCAGACGGACCCTTTTTCAGGGTGTTACAAATTTCATTAAAATATGAATGAGAAAAATATTTTATTATAGTTACTCTAGAAACTAAAATTTCTTTTAGTATAACTATAAATCTTGAGGAATTATTGTTTTATTTTATTATTATTATTCATTGTTATGGATGGTATGAAAACTTTCATATATATATATATAAATATATATATAGATACGTTGTAAATATTTTATTCATATATACATATATTATTTGGCATAGATTATAGAATATAGTTTTTATCATATATAGGATGATATTCTAAATTTTTTTATGAATCATGTGAAAATTAGCAATAAATTATTTATGGATTATTTATTTATTTGGAAATTATATCACTAGGAATATGATAAAACTGTTATCTCTATTAAAAAATTCATATATTAAGGGGGTGTTCACCTATTTTTAGTGATTTCACTGGCTCTTTATTCGAGTATTTATATTTGAGGAATTAAAAAATCACATCAAATGTATGATATTTGGGGAATAAATTCAGTTATATGTTGAGATAAGGTGTTTGAACATGCGATGTTCACTGCATGCATGTATATCCAACATGAATATATTAGAATCCAAAGTTAATATAGGATTGTTATTATTTATATTAATCCCTCCACGATTAGTGATGTTTTGGGAAATAAATGTAATATATTTTACTGACATGTAATCTTCATTATTCCATAGTGATTGGTAAATTGCTAGTTTTAAAATGGATTTATGAATATTTTATTGCTATAGAGAAGTATATGTATTTTTGAGTGAATGGATATGATTTTTAGTGGGTTAGGGTGAGTTTGTATGTATTTTTTCATTTAAAAATTATTTTATCGTTAAAATATTGCATGTTAAAAAATAGTGGTTAAAATGAATATTTATATTATTTTCACTAGAAATGGAAAAATATTCTAAAAATAATCAGAGGCATTGTGTTTTTGTTTCATTTTTAACATAATTTTTAAAATTTAAATTGGTTTATTACTATTTTTTATAACCATAAAAGTATTTAGTTTTTATATTTTTTAAACTATAATGGCTATTTAAAATAGGGAATTTAAAATGGGTGTGATATAGTTTATATTTTGAAGGGGACTAATTATTAATCAAGATTATGGTGGATGTTCAACTATTACAATTATTTTTTAATGATTATGCATGTAATGCCTATTTTTAAATTAAATTTATACTAATCAAGGCTTGGTTTGAAATGTTTGGTGATTCTTACACAAATTTTACTTATTTTTCTTTATGAGAAAATGGGTCTTCGTAACTTCGATATTTTTTATTATTCATTATGCAATTCCTTTAGTTGTCAGTGAAACCAAGGGGGTTTTGAGTCACATAAATAAAAACAAAAATTTATCATTAATGGGTAATGTTTATGAGATGATTATATCATAAAATTATGTTATATTATAGTATTGCTGGTTATAATTAGAGTTTAATCTTGTCAATGGAGGAATTAAAATGCCCGAGTAGTGTACATAATTGGGTATATGACTATATATGATTAGTATAACTAAATTACTAATGTTTTATTTATTTTTTTAGGGAGGAAATGTTTTATAATTAAGTGAATGTAACATTCCAATTTATTGGATAAATTATATTATATTTTTATTGTCAAATGGAATTGAAGAGGATATTGTTCATATATTCATTTTCCTTTTTATAAAAGGGGAATGTATTTCCATTTTAATGATATTTATAATTTGTTAATTAAAAAATTATATTATAAATGAATTATTTACCATTTAGGTCTTGTAATAAGAATCGTGGGTGAAAAAGGAAAAAAATAGGTTTGAGGTCATTCATGATTGATGTGAACAATTCTCAATCAATGAAAAGTTGATAAAATGAATAAATATCTTTTCATAGTTATCCTAAATAGTTTAGAAACCATGTTTCATACCTATTATTTAATTAAATGGTTATTTTCCAATAGTTTTATATTATTATTATTTATTTCTCTTTCTTTTCTCATTGTGTGTACATACACAAGCCACATGTATTCTATTATTCAACTAATAACCATAAAGTTATATTATTAGAATATTATTAAAATAATGAAATTTAAATATCCATATATATGATACAATATTCTTACACATTTATTATTCACTATTTTGGGAGTTTGATTTTGTAATTTTCTATAAATTTTATTTTTAATATTTTTAAATTAATGAGATATCAATCATAATTAAAGGGATTTTCGATATTATTTCTCAAGGAATATATTTTAGGTAAATCACACATAATTATATGTTAATTTATAATTTCAAAAATAATTGAGGAGTTTTTCTCCATTTTCATTTTTAAGCATATTTTAATAGGTTTGGTTGATTATTTTATTCGTCACTTTTGATTTCATTACCAGATGTTGAATTTTTTAGCCCCTATCATATGATAATGTTGACATAAGGTATTCTTTTTTAGTAGTTTTTATTAATATAATTATTAAAATAAATGAAGAGGTTCCTAAAGATATACTTCTAGGAATGAGTTATTCTTAAAGGATGAACCAATTGAAGAAGATGCTTTATAAATACAATATCTACATTCAAAAGATATCAAGATGTTATGATGAAAAGTTATATTTAATGATTGTTATATGTATAGGATAAAGATGTAAGATTAAGAAAAAATATCTATAAAGTTTTATAGTTAAGAAAAATATATTTTTAGATAAAACAAATATTTAGTTTTAGGGATAAGAAATATGATGTTAGATAGTTTTGAACAATGGATTTTTGGAGTAGGGAGAGATGGAGATTTCCTATAGTGTTATCAAAGGTATTATATCAATATTTCAAACTCAATAATTAGGAAGAGGGAACATGATAGATATTAATTTCAAGGCCTACCATATTGATGAATTAATAGAGGGAAGTAATTTTGTCAAATGATTCTTTTACAATCCTAAATTTTCCAAACACTATGATTACAAAATGTTTTTCATGGTTCAATAAAATGTTTCAAAATGAAGATAGTTAGGAAAAATAATTTTATGATTTATATAAAATGTTTTATGTTAATTATATTATGTTGTGGTACTATAATGTGCATGATAAAAGTGATAAAGTTAAATAAAATCATCAGACATAGAATAGTGAATGTTATAGAACTCATGGAAATTGAATGATCTTTCCAAAAGGTGATAGTTTTTGTGAATATTTTCTTCTAAATTGATGAAGATTAAAATCATATAATATTTGAAAAATGAACAACATAATATAGGGAAATTTATGATGATTATCATGTTCAAGTTATAATTTTAGAGTAGAATATTTACAAATCTCAAGCAGTTATGTGATTAAGTTGTATCTATTTATTGGGAAGAGGGGTATGTATATTACCAAAAATGGTTTCACTAGACATAGGTTGATCACACAAACGTTTTTAAATCCAATAGACGAACAATTTTATGATGTTTAATGGCCAGACATGTATGAAGTCATACTGATCTGAAAAGAATGAATGATATCCGAATGAGTATAATAGATATAGAAATTTAAGGATTAGTTTTTCAATTCAAGATGATTAAACAACATCATCTATATAGAGTAAGTTATTTATTATAAAATTATATCATAGGAATAGTTATAATGATGTCAAATTAATCAAAATCTACAAATTCTACCATATGAATATATTATAATATGGTTGGAATGAGAATATTACACAGGGATGGTTTTACAAAACCAAGTTATAAACATACTTAGACTTGATTTACTATTATCACGAAGAGATGCCTCAATATATCAGACAGATCTACCTAAAATATCATCAGTGAGTAAAATAGTTAGAGGAAACAAATGAAGAGAACTTGATGTAGGTTTCATAATTCAACCAAATCAATCTTGTAAAACAAACTAAATAAGAAAGAGTGATAATGGACTGATAAAAACTAGATAAAGTCATATCAGACATATGAGTCATTATTGAGGTAATGTAAAAAACTTTGAAAAACATACATAAACATTGTAAATTCATTAACTATGACATTGTTTAGTTACTCTATTAGTGATTCATAAATAAATAAATATTTAAGGATTTTTTAACTAATATCATTGACAATGACATTTGAGGATGTTTATATGAATACTTTTGAGTTAAAACATTCAATGACTTTAAAGTATGTCCAAAAAATTTAACATGAGATGAAAAGTATAAATTTGATCCCATTGTTTCACCTTGAATTTGATAGTAATATTTATTATATATTAAGGAGAATGATAATTGATTTCTTGTGATGATTTATTTTGATAGGGATTCTTTATATTATAAGTTATGTTTTAGTATCCAACTATAAAAATAAAAGGTTAACAATAATTTCTAGATGAAATAGTTTTATATACTGAAGTTCTCGATAGAGAGTTACTAGAATAATATTAACTAGATATAATAATTCTAGATAGAGAAATTATAATAGAGGCCCATCAGAAGGAGGCACATCAGATAGAAGGATAATCATACTGAGAGGCAATAGAATGAGGAGTACCAGATAAAACATTCCATATAGGGGATTATAAAATAGGCCAATCTTATATGGTGAGATCCCCATAAGAATTATTTTGTTACAATGATATGATAAAATTATTGTTGAGTATAATATAATATCATTAGGTAGTCAAAGTTCCATTTATGATATAGTTCATAAATATATTTTGAAGAGTTGTTGTTTGAGTATAAAAATTTAAACGTTCCTATCAGGTTATAAGAGGATCTATTTTGGATATATCCCAATTATGTGAAGTTGTATAATGATTCTTCAATTATATAAGATTGTGAGGAATTTTGGTTAAGGTTTAATCCTTCCCACACCAATATAAACATGCGAATAATATATAACTGGAAGAATCTATGAATTGATGGGGTTCAATATGCATGTGAGTAAGTTCTAACACTGACGTTGACCCCTGTAAAAATAAAAATATTATTTTTAAATTATATTCTAAATGTATCATATGGGTAATGTTTTGAGGGTGAGTTTCTAAAGATCCATCCATCCAACCGATGTAATAGGTTCTATAATTATAATGAATGAATGATTTTTTGTTGAATATAATTAGTAAATTTTGCCTCCCCTAATTCACCCCACACACTTAGGGTGAAACTATCATCAAATAGTTAAAATCAATTTGTATCAGAAGAAAAATTACATATGATTGGATAAATAAATTCTATTTAGTAGTTTTCTTCAAAAAAATTTTAAAGAGAGATAATTTTCTGATGTTAAAGAATAACATTAATCACAACAGGATACTCACAATGAAATTGATCACGTTATGAAAACTCCAATGGATATTAAGAAAACATCAGTAACGTAACTAGATATTTTCATGAATTAGTTCATTATATTTCATTATGTAAAGATACATAAGTAAAAAAGTTAAGTTATTATAAAAAAATTAGGAATCAGAAAAAACTATAGAATACTTTAAAATTATTGTTCATTGAGAAGGAAGTATGATTGTGAAACATGAATGTTAATCAATATAAATCATCAGATAAATATATAAAGAAAATATATATTAATGTTTTTTGTAGAATCTAACACAACTGGAAAGACTCAAAATCACATCAAGATGAATTTTAAATCATTAGGTTTGTCATATTATATTTAGATGATAAAAATTGTAACACCATTATTCGATGAATATATTATCAAAAAATCATTTATTTCTTCAAAGGGTAATAATTAAAAAAATTAAATATAGTTTATAACCCAACATCTTTTAAAAATGATTAAATAGAATAAAAATTTCACATTTCCAATTAAAATTTATTAATTAATAGAGTAAATATGTTGAATAAATTAGATTATGAATAATCCTCTAATATCCAAAATTCAACCAAAAGTATGAATCCAAGTAATATTGTATAGTGATGGTGGTGAAGAATGCTTGGACACGTGGTTAATGAATGATGGTTTAATAATTAAAGGTATGAATAACAAAGAATAAAAAAAATATGGGTAGAAAAATGAATGGAAATGATAAATCAACTACGTTTAACCAAACTTTACTAAAGAATAAAACGTTATTTCCAAGAAATATATTTGAATATCCTGATTATTTTTAAGGACGTTTTTTATTAAATATTCCTATTTGTTGGTGGTATAATTATATAAAAAAATATAACTAACAATATTTGAAATAGTTTTCAAAAGAATAAATAATTTTAAATAAATATATTCTAGAAGTCCACATTAGGGTGAAAACAAATGAAAGTAATGAGAAAGGTTTCACCTAATAAGATTGTTTTAGGATACGTATTTTCCAAGAATATATAATAATTTTGTGGAGGAAGAGGTCCAATCATGGAAAAGTATAATATTTCAATGAGTTTTCATTTTAGTTGATGTAAAATTATTTAAAAAAGTCAATAAATATAAGAAGGGTAAAATAAAATTGTAATAGTGTAAGGAATCTATAATAAATATGTTGAGGTACACCAGATGTTACCTCAGAAGAGTAACCTACCAAGAAAAAGATAATGTGTAGAAGATGTATGTCTTCTGGAAAAACTCATTAAAATTGAATGGTAATATTTTTAGGATTGGGAATGTTTGTAGATAAAAGTCAAGAATTATTTCAATTATTATTTTTAAATAAATATAATCATAAGAATAATGTTAAAAATATTCTGAGGGTTTTTATTGTTTTTTGGCCATAATTGTTTGGGAGAATCAAGGAAGTTAGAAGTATAAAAAAATATGAAAAATTCATGTTACTTTTTAGTTGAAGTTAATGGTAAGAGGGTTTCCTGGTAAAGAAAACATTCCAATCGATGTTTTTTAAACTTATAGGGAAATGGAAGATCCACATAACTCTCTTATATGTTACAGAGAACCTAAATTGAAATGGGATTTGGAGGTCATGGTGTTCAGGGGCCCCTAAAGTGATGTTCAGGATGTTGATTCTATAAAAGTAATAAATATAAAATGAATATATAAAATCTAGAGTACTAATGCTTAAAAAACAATAAACTAAATCCTTGGATGATGAAGAATATGATTTTGATAAAAAAAATTGATAATTAATTTTTTTCACCCTTGATAAATTCAAGATTAATGAAAATATGGTGATTTTTTAACTAAAATAATAATTTTAAGAAGTTGGAATCACCTAGTTAATTTTTTGGGTAACATTGATATCTTAATATCACTTATTTTCTACACTCAGAAAATCTCTAGTATACTTACAATTAGTTACATTAGCACTTACCACTTTATCAAAAGATATGTTATTCCTCTCAAATGTAGATCAAGTATTATATTAATTTTAATGGAGGAATATAAGAGAATAATAATATGTGTGATGAAAATTTCTCCCTCACCAAAATATTTCATTAAAGGGGGTTCAAAATAATATCATTAAGGAGGACATAAATTCATTCCCTCAAATAAATTACTTGAATGAATATGACTTTGAATTTTTAATCTATATGGGGGAGATAAATCTTATTAACTCAAAAGAGAAGATAGTATTAGAAAAATCCAAATAGGGAGATTCTTCTAATTTCCAATGAAGATGTTGATATATTGTATTTATTTTCATGAGTTTATAATAATTTCAATGATAAAGTCAAAGTAAATTATTTCAAATATTGGTCAAATCATAATATCTTATTTTTATGGATAAAAAAAATTTAATAAGTATATCTGTAGAGGAAGAATATATATCTAGACTATATGTGGATGTTGTGAAATTGTGTTTAAGATATTGCTAATGAATGATATAAGATAATGTAATATGATTAAGAAGCATTTTCTATGATTTTTTTGTAGTTTTGAATGATATACATTCAATGATAAGAATGATATAGTTTTGGAGATAAGAAATATGTACATTAGAGTTATGATTGATGTAGTTAAGAAGTAAGGAAAGATGGTTCTTTCCTAAAGTGTTATATAACATATTATATCATCAATCCATACTCTAGAATAAGGAAGGGGGACACCATTGATGTATATTTCAAGGCCCACTAGATGGTTGAATGAATATATTTAATTAATTTAGTTAGATGATAATTTTTTTATCCTCAATGCTTATAACATCATCAATAAAAAATATTTTTCCTTGTTCAATGAAATATTTAAGAATGAACATAGTTGTATAAATTTCAAGTTATGCAGTTCAGACGAATTTTGAAATTAAATTGATTAAGTTATGGCTATTAAATATTTAAGAAATGATGTTATGAAATAGTTGTAAATAATTATATAAATGACTATGTTGGTTACTAAAATGATGGTAATGGAATTACCTTATTATATGAATATAATTTGTGTGAATTTAATGTTATATATTGATGATGATGAAACCTATAAAAAATTCTATTTATAGATTACATAATATTTTGAATGTGATGATGATCAAAATGTTCTACATATAAAGTAATATTGTGGTCACACAAATTTCATGCTCTGATGCATTAAAGATGCAGCCAATGATCAGATGTATGGGTGTGAAGATTACACGAATGATTCCACCCAACACTGGTTGATCACATAAAAACATTATAACTCTAATTGAATAATAAATCTATAAAGGTTACTAGAAAATCATGTATGATTTCAAACTATGAGTTGAAGAATGAAGGATAAAATAGTGAGTTTTTAAGTTTTTGAAATTTATGGATGATATTTTAAATTCAAGATGATAGAAAATAGTAAACTATATATAGAGTGATGGTGATAAAAAATTATATGATAAAAATATTTAATGACATACCTGGTAAGGATGACTATGAAGTAATCTAGATGATGAAATGTGAATATGATCTAATGGAGAAGAATACAAAATAGTTAGTTTAATAGACCATCCTATGAATATAGATAGACTAGATATGGGATGATTGTAAAATTATATTCCAACACATCAGACAGATCAATCCGAGTGATATTTTATGCGCATATAATATACTCGATACATATAAAGATAACTGTACAGAGGAAGCATGATTCCACTAAACCATACATATAAAAAAACTGTACTGGAAAGATAAAAACCGTGCTATTTGAAATTGAATGAAAAATAATCCAATACTGAAGTCCTAATGGATTCATTATATATAGATATTCATGATCAAATCCCATCTTATATGTCAAAAGGCCAGTTATGGTTAAACCGAAAATGAAACCCAACCTAATGAACCATTCCGAGCTGATGAACAAGTTGTGCACAAGAGTATGCAACTTCCTAGAAATATATAGTTCTTCAAAAAAAATATGTTCTATGGATGATAAGGAGTTCTATTGAGGCCCCTCGTTCAGAACACATTCCCAAGGCCCATGCACATAATAAAAGAGGATTTTTTTAAATAAAGGAATATCATGTGAAACCTCATCATGCAACCATCC
The DNA here is from genome assembly GCA_963277665.1 of Viscum album. Lineage (NCBI taxonomy): Eukaryota > Viridiplantae > Streptophyta > Magnoliopsida > Santalales > Viscaceae > Viscum > Viscum album. The sequence goes on along the minus strand of OY728150.1, from coordinate 331,758,930 downwards.
TGTTTTGTTACAAAGGCAATGTAAATGTGGAATTGTTTTGTGTATAATCCCATGTGGAGAAGGAAGGTTATGGGAAACATAGTTCCATGCCAATTCATTTGTGCACCAATAGCCAAGTATATTGTCTATAAATACTAGCTCCCCTAATTCTAAATAATCTCTCTAGAATATTGAGTGATGTGTTAATATGTTCCACACCCTCTCTTTCACATCAACACACAACAATAAAGATAATGAACAGTAACAAATATATAATATTCATGAATTATGTCATGTGGGACCAAAAATTTCATAGTGTATGGAAGAATGATCCTCATGTAACTAATCATAAGGCTAGTTAGGTTCGCGCAATGAGAATATACCATCTCGCTACCCTGATCAGTACGTAACCACATAACATGCATGTAAAAATTCCTCTTGAATCCATATTGTTCCCTTGTACTTAATCCCCATTCTCATGAAACTATTGTGCACAACAAAATGATTTTTCAGAAAATAACATCCTATACACCTACATGATGTTCTATATTCTTTTTGTGTATCAATTACTCTATATTTTTTCTCAAAATAATTGGTACCCTAATTCCCATTTCTCCTACGAATAGGGACCCTAACATCTAGCCTCCTAAATTCCACTCTTCTAGGGCAGCGAAAACTCCTTGTCCTTCCATGAGATGTATGAGTAGTGGTCACATAACCCTTAATGCCAGAATATTTGAGGAAAACTTTTCACCTAACATGGATGAGGGTTACTATGCCAGATCTTCCACTTTCCTTAACACCACCCCCTTTCGGATTAAGCCACTCCATGTATGAGATACATGATATAAAACTACATATCTCCACGTCATATTTTTATAATATAAAACTTCTTTTTGTGAACCTTTCATCCAGTCCCCACCTACATGTTATCAAATTGCTTGTTCACACTGGCTTCTATTTCCCTACATTCCCACTTTCCATAGGTGGGAAACATTCAACACATTCAATTATGGAAAATACCCCTAATGAAAATAGGATGATTAGATATTGGTTCCTCATTCCATGGATTACTCCTTGGAGATCATGACCTAGTCTCGGTATTACAGAATTAATTAATTAAATTTCATGGAACTCATTCCAAATGCCATCTCATTGTGGACTTTTGTTAATTAGACTAATTTTATATTGACATTTTGTTTTCATCATGAGAGGGAAGAAACATTCTGTAAGAAGAATAGTCACATTAGGCATCACTGGTCATGTATGGATGCTATGATAATTAGTCACCAGTATTCTTCCCCATGGGATGGAATCTCATATGAGGCATCTAAGGCTGTAGAACCCAATCCATCCTTTGTAGATCATGACGTAATTATGATAGAGGTCTATATCTTCCAAGGATTCTTACTCCATGAATCCCACACTTATACAATGGGTATGTGTTTTAGGTCATGTCACATGTTCTTTGTCTTGATGAGATGTATTATGATGTCTTGTTGAGATGGATTGGGGCATGAGTTTAATGTCTTTTGGATATAGAGATAGGGTTAATGTCTTGTAAGGACACGATGAGTGGATTTTAATTTCCATTAGAGGCAGATCTGAGATGTGTTTCACAAGTTGGGAAGATGTCGCACTATGGAGGATAGGTGAGAACTCTTAATTAGGTAAACCCAAGATGGATTGATTAAAATTAACTTTATGGTGGATTAGGGAGTCACGTCCCTAGGGGAATAACCTATACTTACCATTGTTCGGGATGCCCATTGAGTTGGACCCAAAATGTTGATCATAAATCCCATTGATTTGGATCGAGTAGGTTCATCCCTATGGGGTAGAACCTATTTTTACCATTGGTCAGGATTCCCCATGAGGTAGACCCGAAAAGTTGATCAGATAATTCCTTGAGGTAAATTGGGGAGGTACGTCCCTATGTGGGAGGATCTATGTTTACCATTTGTTGAGATAACCCTTCTGGAAGACCAAAAAGGATTACTAGAATAACCCTTGAGGTAGATCAATGAGTTATGTCCCTTGTATTGATCACCTAAGTTTGCCATTTTTCGGGATTCCACTTTAGTTGGACCCCAAAGGAATATTAGAACACCATTTGAGTCGGATTGGGGAGGTACATCCCAAGGAGGGAGCACCAATGTTTACTATTTTTTGGGACACCCATTGTAGAAAACATGAATGGTTAATTAGAACTCCCCATGATGTTGATCGAGGAGGTACATCTATAGGAGGGAGCACCTATGTTTACCACTGGTTAGGAAACCCCTTGAGGTAAACCCAAATGTATTATTAGAATACCCCTTTAGGAATATTAGGGAGGTACATCCCTATGATTGAGCACCTAATTTTAAAATTAGTTGGTACACTCCATTAGGAAAAAATGAATGGTGGATAGGAAATCCCTTTGAGGCAGATCAGGGAGGTATGTCCCTTGGAGGGAGCACCTAGGTTTACCATTTGTCTGGTTGACCCTTTAAGAAGACCCAAAATATAGATCAAAATGTCCCATAAGGTAAATTGGTCAGGTAAATCCCCATTATTTGTTGCATATGTTTAACATTGGTTGGGAAACCCCATGATGAAGACTTCAAAGGTTGATCAGCACACCCATAGAGTTAGATTGCGGAGGTATGTCCCTATGTGGGAGAACATAAGTTTACCATTTGTCGAGATTGAACATAATTCTGGATTCCAATATACCCTCTTTAGAGGATATGGATAACAACCAATATATATTGATTCTACAATTTCTAGTCATGTGACACAAATCCATGAATTTTAACATAATTCGGTAATGGTGGTTTTATCATGGAAGGAGCATCAATGAAGGGTTTTGTGGGGCTTATGCATTGAAATTACCCTTATCAATAGGATTTATCTATATTGGAAGGTGTGGGAATTACACATTGATCTTCTCTACAGGATATCATTCCATGTTATTTGTATAGGTGTTGGTATCATCCCATGACAGACATACATGGATCATCCTATCATTATTTCATAGGGAAATACTGCAATTTTACGTCATTTGATGAGGATGTTTTCATATAGTTTATATAACGACCCATACTTTACATACATTGTTAATACTTCAAAATTGAAGCACACTTATTACAACATATGACAAAACCACAAAGGACCGTATAGGTATAGTGTCTTTAGAAACTGGGAAACATAAACAACTGGTTCATAAATCTTCTACAGTGTCTCCCATTTATTTCATTATATCTAGGGTCCCTTTTAGCATATTCTACTTAATATCCATCTTCCTGACCTGGGGAAAAGAAAACATAAAAGGGTGAGCTCAAATGCTCAGCAAGGGCAAATAAAGGAAATAAAAATCATATCATATCTTTTGAAAATCAAAACCTGCAAAAGAGATCATAATATCTTAACATGGAATAAATCATAGAAGTGAAAATGAGATCCCCAAAATCATAACATAAAACTTGAATCTTTGTGGCATGCACACATAATCATGGAAAATCATTTCTTGTTAGTCATGACTCATTGCCAAGACTATCTTAGTGGACAAAGTCCCTTTCTGAACCGAGTTCACTCCTCGTTTCAGTCCTGTATCACTGAACCGAAATAACCTTCCGTTCCAGCCATGTCTATCTCATGAGATATAAAATAATTACCCAATGCATTGGAGGGAGATATAGGTCCCACCCATCTTATAATGAATCCTTTCTTATGTGTGCCACATAATCATAAAACATACATCATCGCATAACACATGTAACAAAAATGGGATTCTTGAAACATCATGAAATCATAAATCAATTCATATAAGATAAAGGAATTCATAAACATAATTCCATCACAACATAGTCAAATCAATGTAAAAATATGGATAGAAACAGAACCCTTTATTATCTTAGATGGAAAATAATTTTGATAAAACACTTGAATTGAATTCTTGAGGAAAATATCCTTTCTTCTTCAAAAACATTTTTCCTTTCATAACATGTCATACAACTTTAAAATAAAAGAAGTTGATTAAAAATAAACTTGAAAACTTGTAAAGGAAGCTTCTTTGAAGTAATGTTTTAAAAATCCATTCATGCCGTATAAGTTAAAAAAAACATTCTTCGTACTTTTGTCGGAAAAGTCAAAAAGTACCTCGTACGGAAAAACGACAAAAGATTCCTTTCATATTCTTTACTAAAAACTCACCTAAGGGTAAAATTTGGATTTAAACTATTTCAAGTGGATGGAAACAATATTACATATTGAGGGAACATGGATGTGGATGATAAAATACACCCCAGTAAATACTTACGAATAAACAATCTCGGATAAAAATGAGATTGTGATATTTCCCTTACCTTAGGTCCGATTTGCTTTGTTCGTGTCCGAAGCTCCTGTATAATGGTTTAAATAATGTTATTGACTTATTCCAGAATCATACATATTGATATGAGATCATATATGGTCATATTATTAGCTTCTTGTTAGTAATATTTCATTGTTACTTGTTACTCGGGTCTTTATAACTTTTTGTTCTTATGCGTGTTTTGTCGAATAAATTCTTATTCTTATCTTTAGGTTATAAATAATTCATTTCCAGAATGGTATTAGTGTAGTATATACCATATTCATTCATTCAATTCATTTATATAATCATTATGAAATGAAGATCATGTAGAACGAGTCGCATCACATCGTGGAGACGGTATTCCGTACGTACGCACGAGTGATGATATCGTTCCTATGATCGTGGAATTGTATTGGAGTATATATATATTATTTCAGTATCAATATTACTTAATAATAATCATATATAGTTACTGATTACACCATTATAACCATCCTTGTAAGGTGATGGTGGAAAATAGATTACACCACGGCGTGGAGACGGTATTCCGTACGTACGCACGCGCGGTGATTTCATTTTTCCGTAGGATGGATAGAAGGTGAATTAGGGTTGTTTCATATTTATAATAACATATCAGTATGTAAGTAATACTGATGTTATTACTTTATCATGAAACAACTAAAGAAGAAGAAGTTGAAGAAGAAAGAAATTGAAAAGATCGGTAATGGATATTACCTCTTCTTTGGAACGCCTCTTTGAATCCTCCACTTAAGGAACTAAGATTGGTCTTTGGAGAAGACCAGGACCTCTAGGATTATTCTAGGGAAGTGTAGAAGGGAAAATGGCAGGGGTTTGCCGAGCTTTAGTGCTCAAATTGGTGTGAGGAGGAGGGGGAGGAGGTGCCCTTTTATAAGGGAGGAGAGGGGCACCTTAGGAATATCTCAAAATATTATTTTATATTAAAGTCAAAATCGGTTTATAATGGTTCCAAAGGGTCTTATTTCGAAGATAAAGTGGGGATGGGTCTAAATCCTATCAACAAATAGGATTTAGACAAGTTTAGGGTATTATTTTAACCTTATCAATTAGATTTAACTCTAAGTTAATTATTTTAACTTTTACCGTGTCTTTTTGTTTTCCTTCACTATATGGTTAATACACTTACTATAACATGCCAAACGAACCCAAAATTGTTTATTATTAATATATATATCCTTATCTAAGTCATTTGGCCGAACCTTAGATTTTTAGGAATAAAATAACAATTAATAATATAATATTTGATTTAAAAACTATTTTGTGTCAATTTTGACACTATTTGATATATGATTTGTTTGAAAGTCATAACAGAATTATATGTTCGAACCAAGTTGATTAAATCAACACTAATATATCATAGTAACCTATAAAATTAGTGGAATTCATAAAAAGTCTCAAATTACATTTATTTTGGTGTTTATAACATCAATTATGTCAATATTTCATTAATAAGATAATTACTGCATCATCATTATGTCATAAATAAATTAACTTATTTAATGTCTAAAAATTACAAATAAAATATCATCATGTAGGAAATCTTTTTAGATTTCTAATGAATATTTACAATTGAATTTATCTTATGTATAACCCCATATTAAAAATGATTTACTTATTAAACTTTGATTTTAACTATTTTAACCCTTCTTTAAATAAATTAATAATAAATGTCCTAATCTAATCCAAGTGGGCCTAAATGGTCATATTTTATTCCTAAGTTTGTTTTTGGTCGAATTAAACTTGTCCAATAGAATTAGGACATGTGTTAGGGTAATATTAATATCATATTTACCCTTAGTTACCCTATTTACTATTAACCGCGGTAAAAAAAAGTAAAAAGTTACTATTCACCAAAAAATTATTTTCATCTCATTGAACCACATTTTAGTCCTTGATATTAACCGTGTCTCTCGGATTTTCGAAATTCCATTCACAGAAGCGGTAAAATTAAGTTTTATGCAAAATTCAGTTTTTAACCTACCACTTAGTGGTTTCACTATTCATCAAAAATTGAATGTTTTCAGAAAAATACCAAAATTTCACCCTAGGATAATTTCGATATTCTGAGCCCAAAAATGAAGTCCATTTTGAAAAATAAAATTTATAAAATTTCAAAAAGTGGTTATTACTATTCATAACGGCTAGTTTTAATAGCATATTGTTGTTTAGTGAAACTCGGTATTGCGTACGACGCAAGCTATCGAGGAAGGTCGCGATTGCGTGTAAAGCAAGCCAAGAAAGTGTTGTGTAGAAAAAGATTCCTTTGATGATTTATATAACATAAAAGTCTCGGGTGTTACATTCTACCCCCCTTAAAAAGAATTTCGCCCTCGAAATTCGTCACTTTGCAACAAACAAATGAGGATACTTCTCCCTCATCATATCCTCAAGCTCCCATGTAGCTTCTTCAAGTTGGTGGTTCCTCCATAAAACTTTCACCAAGCGAGTGGTCTTGTTTCGTAGGACTTTTTCGCTACGATCCAGAATCTCTATCGGCTGTTCTTCATAAGAAAGATCTTGCTCCAGCGGTACAACTTCTGAGCTGAGTACATGTGAAGGATCTGGTATGTACTTTCTCAGGAGAGATACATGGAACACATCGTGAACTTGAGAGAGATTCGGTGGAAGCGCCAATCGGTAAGCTACCTTCCCAACACGATCCAGTATTTAAAAAGGACCGATATATCTAGGGCTCAACTTCCCCTTCTTTCCAAATCTCATAACCCTCTTCCAGGGAGATATTCCTAAGAACACTTTATCACCCACTTCAAACTCTAGGTCTTTTCTTCGGTTGTCGGCATAACTTTTCTGTCGACTCTGAGCTGCTCTTATGTGTTGTTGAATAGATCTGACCTTTTCTGCCATTTCATCAACGAGATCAGGTCCTAATAGCTTTCTTTCCCCAACTTCATCCCAGCAAGTTGGAGTCCTGCATTTCTTTCCATAGAGAGCTTCATAAGGAGCCATCTGAATACTGGAGTGAAAGCTATTATTATAAGAAAATTCCACCAAAGGTAGGTGTTGATCCCAACCTCCTTTGAAATCCATAGAGCAAGCTCTCAACATATCTTCTAGGGTTTGAATTGTTCTCTCAGACTGACCGTCTGTCTGGGGATGATAAGCAGTGCTGAAACTCAAATCTGTATCCAGAGTATGCTGAAGACTTCGCCAGAACTTCGAGGTAAATCTCGGATCTCGATCAGATATAATAGAAAGTGGTACTCCATGCAATCTTACCACTTCCTTTACATATATCCTGGCAAGCTGATCTAGAGAGAAATCCTCTCTAATAGCAATGAAGTGTGCAGACTTTGTAAGACGATCAACTATGACCCAGATAGCATTATTGCCTTTGGATGTTTTAGGAAGTCCTGTGAAAAAGTCCATAGTGATGTTTTCCCATTTCCATTCGGGTATGGGTAATGGTTGTAACATCCCCTTAGACTTATGTCTCTCAGCTTTAACTTGTTGACAAACCAAGCATCGAGAGACATATTCAGCAACATCTCTTTTCATGCCATCCCACCAGAAGTACTCTTTCAGGTCCCTATACATCTTCGTGCTTCCAGGATGAATAGAGAATGATGAACTATGAGCCTCATCCAGCAGCTCTTTCTTTAATTCGGGGATGGGAGGAACACAAACCTGATTCCTGAACTTTATTATCCCATCACAATCAAGGTTGAATTCAGGAACATTTCTCACCTTCTTTTGTAACTCGACATCTTCTTTCTGTGCCTCTTTAATCTTCACATGTATAGATGGTTGAACATTCATTTGAGAAAGATAAGATTTTTCCCCTTCCATTATAATTCCAAGATCCATCCTTTGTAAATCCATGAATATTGTATCTTTTGTGATCCTCATCATGGATAAACTAGCATGGTCTTGTCGACTTAATGCATCTGCCACCTTGTTTGCTTTCCCAGGGTGGTAATGGATTGAGCAGTCATAATCCTTAATCAGCTCCAACCATCTTCTTTGACGCATATTCAACTCCTTTTGTGTGAAAATATACTTTAAACTTTTATGATCAGTATAAATATCACACCTTTCACCATAAAGGTAATGCCTCTAAATCTTTAATGCAAAGATTACCGCAGCCAACTCCAAATCATGTGTTGGGTAATTTTGCTCATGGATTTTCAACTGTCGTGAGGCATAAGCTATCACCATATCATTTTTCATAAGAACACACCCCAATCCCTTCTTGGATGCATCACTGTAGATCACAAACCTTTCTCCACTACAAGGCAGTGTGAGTACAGGTGCACTGGATAACCTTCTTTTCAACTCCTTGAAATTCTCTTCACATTCCTCTGTCCAGACAAACTTAACTCCTTTCCGAGTCAACTTGGTGAGTGGATTAGATAATCGTGAAAAATCTTTTACAAAATGTCGTTAATATCCAGCCAAACCAAGAAAACTTCGGATCTCAGTTACTGTGGTTGGTCTCGACCATCTTTCGATAACCTCTGTTTTTGCTGGATCCACAGATATCCCCTCTTTTGAGATTATATGACCCAAAAATGAAACTTTTTGAAGCCAAAATTCACACTTGGTAAATTTGGCATAAAGCTTCTCCTTTCTTAGGGTCTTCAATATAATTCTCAAGTGATCTTCATGCTCTTCCTTGCTCTTTGAATAGACAAGAATATCGTCTATAAAGACTACCACAAATTGATCAAGATAGTCTCTAAAGATTCTATTCATTAGATCCATGAAGATAGCAGGGGCATTAGTAAGACCAAATGGCATCACTATAAATTCATAGTGTCCATACCTTGTACGGAAAGCCGTCTTTGGTATATCCTCCCTTTTGACCCTTAATTGATGATACCCTGAACGAAGATCAATATTGGAAAAGTATTGAGCTCCGCGTAGTTGGTCAAATAAGTCATCAATGCGTGGGAGAGGATATTTGTTCTTGATAGTGATCTTGTTAAGTTCTCGATAATCAATGCAGAGTCTCATTGATCCATCTTTCTTCTTAACAAATAGAACAGGTGCTCCCCAAGGTGACGCACTAGGGCGTATGAATCCCTTATCAAGATTCTCTTGGAGTTGCTTCTTCAATTCCTGCAACTCAATTGGGGCCATTCTATAAGGTGTCTTTGAAATAGGCAAAGCACCCTGTACGAGTTCTATTGAAAACTCAACTTCACGATTTGGTGGAAGACCCGGAAATTCCTCCGGAAAGACATCATCAAACTCTCGTACAATGGGCATATTCTTAATCGTGAGTTTCTCACCAACCATTTGAGATAAATAACCTTCATTTAGTGGAATCAATACCCATAAGATGGAAGAAATTTCCACTGGAAGGTTATGTTCATCCTTGCATTGATAGACGATCGTAGATTGATCTGGAATATGAAATGTGAATTCCCTTCTTTGGCAATTGATATGAGCTCCATGTAGAGAAAGCCAATCCATGCCAAGAATCACATCAAATTCCACTAAAGGAAGGATCACAAGATTTGCAGGAAGCACTTTCCCAAAAACTTCGATCGGAGAAGAATTATAAACTTTTGATGCGATTGATGTGCCATTAGGTGTTGTCACAGCTAACTCAACATCTAATTGTTGAGGTAATACGGTGATACCCTTAGAAAATTTTTCAGAAATAAAAGAGTGGGTGGATCCAGAATCAAATAAAACATTTGCTACTTTAGAGTGGATGGTAAGTGTACCTTTCACCACATCGTTATCGTACTCCACATCGCTGATAGAAATTGCATGTGACTTTCCTTTGTCTTTAGCCTTAAGATTTTGTTGACGTCGACCATCATCATCAACCCTTGGATTTGGGCATTGATTGGCATAATGCCCCATCTCCTTGCACTTGAAACATTGAAGTGTAGTAGGTTCATTCTGTGTATCCCTTCCTTTGTTTGCATCATTAGACATCTTCTTCCCATTATCACGGCATTCAAATGCCCGATGACCTTCCTTTCCACATTTAAAACATTTACTTGTCCCTTTAAGACAACTCCCTCCATGTTTCTTTCCACACTTTGAGCATAAGGGAAAGTTCATCTTCTTTTCCGTGTGCTCTTTAGAGTTTCCTTTGAATTCCATCTTCCTCTTCTTATCAAACCCATGTGACTGATGGGTTACTCCAATCTCCATCTCGACTTTGAGAGCACATCGAACGATTTCCTCGTAGCTATTGAAGTTCCTTATGGCTAACGCCCTTCGAAGACTTGGCTTTAAGCCACTAAAGAATCGATCGATCTTACTCTCAGGTTGGATAATAATACCAGAAGCGTACCTTGCAAGTCTTGTAAAATTTGCTTCATAGGTACTAACAGATTCATCATCCCTTTGCTTGAGTTCAAGAAACTCTTTCTCCATCTTTGTTCGGAGAATACGAGGGAAGTACTTATTGAAAAATAAGTTCTTGAACTCGTCCCATTCCATAGACTCAATTTCATCCCTTTGCCTTGTATTCTTAACAAGATTCCACCATTGATCAGCATCTCCTTCCAAACGATACACTGCTAGGATGACTTTATCATGCTCAGAACATTGAAGAACTGAAAATATCTTTTCAGTAGTACTAATCCATTGTTCAGCAACTAATGGATCAGTAGACCCGCTGAAAGATGGTGGACGCTGCCTCATGAAGGATTCAACAGAATGTTGCTCCCTCCTTTGTTCGTTTGGAAATCCTGCATGATTCATAGCTTGAGAAAGTTGTGTGAGCATGGCTACAAGATTTTGCATTCCAGCTCCCATATCGTTTGGTTGCTCAGGGGGACAATCATTGCATTGCCCATCACATTCCGCATTAACACGGTTCCTTCGGGTTCCAGCCATTGACTAAAACCAAGAAGAATAGTGTGAGCAACACTAATTATAATAGGAAACCACATAATTCAAGAATAAAATTTTCATGCTTATGGTCTTATCCTAGGTTATTCATGGCCATTTCTAAGATTGTGTTCTATGCTTAGACTTATTCTTAGGGTTCTTACTAAGGCTTTCACATCCTAGTTTCCAAAGGTTGACTATACCTTTGCTCTGATACCAACTATAACGACCCATACTTTACATACATTGTTAATACTTCCAAATTGAAGCACACTTATTACAACATATGACAAAACCACAAAGGACCGTATAGGTATAGTGTCTTTAGAAACTGGGAAACATAAACAACTGGTTCATAAATCTTCTACAGTGTCTCCCATTTATTTCATTATATCTAGGGTCCCTTTTAGCATATTCTACTTAATATCCATCTTCCTGACCTGGGGAAAAGAAAACATAAAAGGGTGAGCTCAAATGCTCAGCAAGGGCAAATAAAGGAAATAAAAATCATATCATATCTTTTGAAAATCAAAACCTGCAAAAGAGATCATAATATCTTAACATGGAATAAATCATAGAAGTGAAAATGAGATCCCCAAAATCATAACATAAAACTTGAATCTTTGTGGCATGCACACATAATCATGGAAAATCATTTCTTGTTAGTCATGACTCATTGCCAAGACTATCTTAGTGGACAAAGTCCCTTTCTGAACCGAGTTCACTCCTCGTTTCAGTCCTGTATCACTGAACCGAAATAACCTTCCGTTCCAGCCATGTCTATCTCATGAGATATAAAATCATTACCCAATGCATTGGAGGGAGATATAGGTCCCACCCATCTTATAATGAATCCTTTCTTATGTGTGCCACATAATCATAAAACATACATCATCGCATAACACATGTAACAAAAATGGGATTCTTGAAACATCATGAAATCATAAATCAATTCATATAAGATAAAGGAATTCATAAACATAATTCCATCACAACATAGTCAAATCAATGTAAAAATATGGATAGAAACAGAACCCTTTATTATCTTAGATGGAAAATAATTTTGATAAAACACTTGAATTGAATTCTTGAGGAAAATATCCTTTCTTCTTCAAAAACATTTTTCCTTTCATAACATGTCATACAACTTTAAAATAAAAGAAGTTGATTAAAAATAAACTTGAAAACTTGTAAAGGAAGCTTCTTTGAAGTAATGTTTTAAAAATCCATTCATGCCGTATAAGTTAAAAAAAACATTCTTCGTACTTTTGTCGGAAAAGTCAAAAAGTACCTCGTACGGAAAAACGACAAAAGATTCCTTTCATATTCTTTACTAAAAACTCACCTAAGGGTAAAAGTTGGATTTAAACTATTTCAAGTGGATGGAAACAATATTACATATTGAGGGAACATGGATGTGGATGATAAAATACACCCCAGTAAATACTTACGAATAAACAATCTCGGATAAAAATGAGATTGTGATATTTCCCTTACCTTAGGTCCGATTTGCTTTGTTCGTGTCCGAAGCTCCTGTATAATGGTTTAAATAATGTTATTGACTTATTCCAGAATCATAAATATTGATATGAGATCATATATGGTCATATTATTAGCTTCTTGTTAGTAATATTTCATTGTTACTTGTTACTCGGGTCTTTATAACTTTTTGTTCTTATGCGTGTTTTGTCGAATAAATTCTTATTCTTATCTTTAGGTTATAAATAATTCATTTCCAGAATGGTATTAGTGTAGTATATACCATATTCATTCATTCAATTCATTTATATAATCATTATTAAATGAAGATCATGTAGAACGAGTCGCATCACATCGTGGAGACGGTATTCCGTACGTACGCACGAGTGATGATATCGTTCCTATGATCGTGGAATTGTATTGGAGTATATATATATTATTTCAGTATCAATATTACTTAATAATAATCATATATAGTTACTGATTACACCATTATACCCATCCTTGTAAGGTGATGGTGGAAAATAGATTACACCACGGCGTGGAGACGGTATTCCGTACGTACGCACGCGCGGTGATTTCATTTTTCCGTAGGATGGATAGAAGGTGAATTAGGGTTGTTTCATATTTATAATAACATATCAGTATGTAAGTAATACTGATGTTATTACTTTATCATGAAACAACTAAAGAAGAAGAAGTTGAAGAAGAAAGAAATTGAAAAGATTGGTAATGGATATTACCTCTTCTTTGGAACGCCTCTTTGAATCCTCCACTTAAGGAACTAAGATTGGTCTTTGGAGAAGACCAGGACCTCTAGGATTATTCTAGGGAAGTGTAGAAGGGAAAATGGCAGGGGTTTGCCGAGCTTGAGTGCTCAAATTGGTGTGAGGAGGAGGGGGAGGAGGTGCCCTTTTATAAGGGAGGAGAGGGGCACCTTAGGAATATCTCAAAATATTATTTTATATTAAAGTCAAAATCGGTTTATAATGGTTCCAAAGGGTCTTATTTCTAAGATAAAGTTGGGATGGGTCGAAATCCTATCAACCAATAGGATTTAGACAAGTTTAGGGTATTATTTTAACCTTATCAATTAGATTTAACTCTAAGTTAGTTATTTTAACTTTTACCGTGTCTTTTTGTTTTCCTTCACTATATGGTTAATAAACTTACTATAACATGCCAAACGAACCCCAAATTGTTTATTATTAATATATATATCCTTATCTAAGTCATTTGGCCGAACCTTAGATTTTTAGGAATAAAATAACAATTAATAATATAATATTTTATTTAAAAACTATTTTGTGTCAATTTTGACACTATTTGATATATGATTTGTTTGAAAGTCATAACAGAATTATATGTTCGAACCAAGTTGATTAAATCAACACTAATATATAATAGTAACCTATAAAATTAGTGTAATTCATAAAAAGTCTCAAATTACATTTATTTTTGTGTTTATAACATCAATTATGTCAATATTTCATTAATAAGATAATTACTGCATCATCATTATGTCATAAATAAATTAAATTATTTAATGTCTAAAAATTACAAATAAAATATCATCATGTAGGAAATCTTTTTAGCTTTCTAATGCATATTTACAATTGAATTTATCTTATGTATAACCCCATATTAAAAATGATTTACGTATTAAACTTTGATTTTAACTATTTTAACCCTTCTTTAAATAAATTAATAATAAATGTCCTAATCTAATCCAAGTGGGCCTAAATGGTCATATTTTATTCCTAAGTTTGTTTTTGGTCGAATTACACTTGTCCAATAGAATTAGGAAATTTGTTAGGGTAATATTAATATCATATTTACCCTTAGTTACCCTATTTACTATTAACCGCGGTAAAAAAAAGTAAAAAGTTACTATTCACCAAAAAAATATTTTCATCTCATTGAACCACATTTTAGTCCTTGATATTAACCGTGTCTCTCGGATTTTCGAAATTCCATTCACAGAAGCGGTAAAATTAAGTTTTATGCAAAATTCAGTTTTTAACCTACCACTTAGTGGTTTCACTATTCATCAAAAATTGAAAGTTTTCAAAAAAATACCAAAATTTCACCCTAGGATAATTTCGATATTCTGAGCCCAAAAATGAAGTCCATTTTGAAAAATAAAATTTATAAAATTTCAAAAAGTGGTTATTACTATTCATAACGGCTAGTTTTAATAGCATATTGTTGTTTAGTGAAACTCGGTATTGCGTACGACGCAAGCTATCGAGGAAGGTCGCGATTGCGTGTAAAGCAAGCCAAGAAAGTGTTGTGTAGAAAAAGATTCCTTTGATGATTTATATAACATAAAAGTCTCGGGTGTTACAGTTTAACATCATATGACTAGGATGAAATTATAGGATATTTTAGGTTATGCATCTCAGACATGTGTGGACTCTCCCCTTACCCCTAGAGATTACATTAACACCAATCATGCTCTTTTGGGAGGGCATGGAGTTGGAACTTCCATGGTACAATGATAGGAGGATTGGTCAATCATGAGGTCCTAATTAGAGTCCCCATACTCATATGAAACTAGGGTTAGAGTAGCCATGGTCACATGTAGTAGGTATGGTAATAAGAGAAATTGAATCATAATGGTCATAAATTAGGGGGCTTATAAGTTGTTGTGTTTATGTTAGGGTTTTTCATAAGAGTTTCATGAGCATGAGGGTCTAGAACAAGTGTAAGGAATGATGTATTTAGGTGTAGGTTCGTGAAATATTCTAGTTTCACACAGATCACGATTGTGCGCAGAAATCTTAACTTGAGAACACTCAAATAAAATTATGAGCTATTAGGAATGGGTTACTCGACTATAGGCCAAGTCCTTTTTAGGCCCACATAATGTCTACCACCCAAGATTCTATACATTGCTTGTTCCATGCTGCACACTATCATTGAAGAGGGGTTTTACACGCAACATAGGAACACTCTATCTTCTATAGATATTTACCTCAGGGGGGGTGTAAGATTCTATATATATCTTAAATCTTCATTGGTGGTCATGAAAGACCTTGGGTGTAATAGGGGCTTTCCAAGAGTTTACTTCTTTTTCCATTGTTTCATCATTACAAAACATCGTCATATTGATGTTTCCATTGGCGTGCAAAGAGTCCTGATGCATAAAGAATTCAAATTTTGGGTGAAAACCATATTATTATGTTCAATTTTCTTTTTAGGGTGAACAAAATTGGTGGAAGACATAAAAAATACCTTTATACTTAGTGTGCAAGGCCTTTGGGTAGGAAATGAGTTTCTTGAGCGCATCTACTCAGACTTTCATGAATCAGGCTCATCTTCCCATGAATGTTCTATTGGGGTGGAGTTTATGATTTATTCTTACAATATGCTCTGGTTTAATATTATAATTATATTTTGGTGCTACAGAATTCCCCTTGGAACCCAGGCATAATGGGAAACAAAATGTCGAGTTTTGAGGGAAATGCTAATGATATTGATCTATTCCCATGCATCTATGAAAAAAATAGTAGTTGGGAGTACAATACTATTCCATGCACATCAAAGACATTATTTAATGTATATAAATAGGTGTAAGGGGACCTCCTTGAGATACCTAGACAATTTGTTTGATAGTATTCCCTTATCTCATGTGCATAAGATTGCCTTTTACCTAAATACTTGAGCATCAACCCCATATTTCAAAAAACCTCCTTTTGGAAATATGAATCCCCAATAAAGGCCTCATGTTTTTTACATTTCTCAAAACATACATTTCTTCTTGTTATTTTTAGGAATAAACCATCTTCTTACACACATCTCCCTTAAACATTTCATACTTACTCCAAATGGCCCATAAACAAAACCATGCAAAGATCGATCCCACTACCACCACTCAAAAAGAAGAAATGGAGGGAAATCCTCATATACCTCTTGATATAAGGGTTTTTTTAAGAAACCAAAAACTCAATAGAATTTTGAAAGATAAATAATAGAATTATCCATTTGGAAAACACCTTCCACTATCGAATTTCGGGATAACATATGAGATGAATATCCCAGGCTCGGATGTGAACACTCTATGATCATGGTTCGAGCATGAGGAAGATATTAACCATTGAAATATCTCTATTCATGGGAACCCTTTGATGGAGAACAGGGAAATGGACATATACACAATGAATTGATGGACCATGATGATCACGGGGGAGGAACTATAAGTTAACAAATTCCTCATCCAGTACACTAGTATTCATCGGAGTAGCATACAAGAAAATAGAAGGGGAGCACATAAGGATTGGGAAAAATGGTCTGGTAGATATTTTTCTAGTGAAAGGGTTTGGGTTTAGTAGGTAAAATACATATTCATATATTATGGGGATACTTTTATACTAATAGGACTATATTAGGTAGTGTGGAAGTTTAGTTCAACTTCTAACATCAATATCAGTTGGTGTCGGAGCTCTAGAACCAATGATCCCCATATACAAACAGCTTCCATATTCCTCATAGGGAGGTGGGAATTTTTATGGGATATTAACTACATCGATGGCTCCACAATGGAAGGATTCTAGTCTTACAATATCCTTCTATCAAAGAACACATACAATGATAGGTAGAAGACTTCCCAGCCAGTACAACACCCGCTAGAGGAATTAAAGAAGAAGATGGACCATGCCTTATTACTTCACAAGTATATCCCATTAGAGTTGTGGTTTTATATGTTTTTGAAGAATAATATGGATATGAGGATGACAGGGTGGGTAAAGGAGTTCCCTAAAGAACCATATAATAAGAGGTATTGGATCATATTGGTTTATCCTAAAGGAGGTTCAGTTTGAGAATTGGGGATATAGTATAGTGGAAGGATGAGAGCCACTAGTCCTCTCCACTATGTTTCTAATCACATTACTGATATGATGGACTCTTCATGTAAATGAAACATATATGGGACTATGCTCAGGGATGTTGGTGATGGTGGAAATATTGTCAGTCGAAAATAGAGTCAAACTAGGGTAATAGTGTTGGCCAAACTCTACAACCTGTAGGGCCATGTCACGAGGAAAGAAATGATACAAGGGATGCGGGGCCTATTACAGTTCATTAATGGATTTATCATGGTGCAACATATGGGTTAGGAGTAATTAATCACAATAAACTCCTACCAAATTCTGGTTTTCATCCATCACGGTTTAATATCACTAGGGTCATAATAGTGGTGCTCAAAGAGAATGTGGTCATGATTAATATATAAAACCACTACAAATTCATCTTCCACCACTTCTAAACCCTAGATTTTCTAATGGTAGATGACATGCAGGAAACATGGGATCAAAATTATTAAATACGAAGCTTCAGGGGTGGAGTGGAAGTGTCCATAATCGATGGCCATGTCAACTATAAATCATATAAGCCCTACCAGTTTTACAGGTAGTTTGGTTGTCCCTAAGGAGTGATTAGGACTATTTACATGGGAGTTTATGATGAGAGGAATTCCAATATCCATAATAATCCCTTTTTGATATTGATTTGTGTGGTATTAAGTTAATATATTATGTTGTTCCCAACCAAAATTTATTATTTCATGTCCATATATTATTCCAGAAACCATATTGTAGTGTATCCAAATGTAATATTGTTGAAGTGAATATGGGCGATCAAGCTAGATATTGTGTTTTTGGAACAATAGGGTGGTCAATAGGCTTATCTCTGAGGGTAAATCCATGAATTGAGGGAATCTCAAGATGGATTTGTAGAGAGAATTAAGGGTGGCATTTTTTTCACTCCCTAATAATGGAAAATAGGTATCTTAAAAGTGATAATTAGATAAATAAAGAGGCTCCTATTTAGGGATGATAAGATCTAGTGAGATTTCATGGAATAAGTTAATTAACCTACTTCAACCAGCTACAGATTCTATTTTACCATCTATTTGGATGGCATGTAGTATGACGTGAATGTTGATTTCAATAGAGGGCCTATAGAGAAGGATGATTCGAGATGGAATCAAGCTACAACAGGTTAGGCCTATCTAGATTATGGCCAATGTGAGGTTCCATGAAAGTTCTATATACCCAGAAGCCACAAAATCCATTGTATTTCAGTAGGGGGAGTAAGATCCTCATTCCACCAAAGTGTAGGTGATGTTCATTGGTAAACCAAGGAGGGAGGAGACACCACCTGTCACTAACACATTTAAAGAGGATTTCAAAGATGATGAATTGAATTGATCTAGTGAAGGAGACTCTTAGGAATCATCTTTCGGTCAAGGAAGTCCCAATGAGAGTAGAAAAATTACATCCTCTAAGGATGACATGGTCACACTTCTCAATTTAATCCTAAAAAATCACAATATTCCTTCAATACTTCCCTTTAATTATCCCAAATCCATAATTGATGATTTTTTGTACAACATAAACCTAGAAATCAGAAAGGGGTCCTATATTGAGGGTGTGAAGGTTTACCATCAGGTGTAGGAGAGAATTATCTATGGGATCTTCCTATAGTCTATTCAAGTGGTGGCCTAGTTGAGGATGCCAGGGTGATGACATACGTGTCTCAGGTCCTCCATGTCATCAATGGGGTACCATGCCCTGACATCGTATTGGTGAAACCCATCAGTGATGTTATATTCCAATGGAAGATGGTCATCAAAATACCTATTTTCAAATATAAGAGTGCATCCCAATTCAGTTGACCATTATCAAATTCACAGAAATCATTTTTTCTCAATGTGTTTTTTATTTCTTTATAGAGGTCCTCATCTAGCTCCTCATCAACCAATATTTGGGGATAAGGAAACAATTGTTGAGGTACCAAATGGTGTCGATGGGTTTCCTATAGTGGAACTCCCTGACAAGAATCAGGGACTCAATTTTCTGATGCTCAGCCTCTATAATTTTTTCCTCTTAAAAAAGAAAAAAAATAGTATTTTAATTGTATAATTTAACAATGTATTCATATTCTATATAGTTCTATAAAGGTTATGTTCCCTACAATTCACTAAGACTGAAGCATTTGGAGCCCCCTCCCTCGAAGCTATGTTGATCCATGAGAATCTAGCGATTCTAGATGATCTAGTCTTAGTCCTAGGTGAACATTCTACTATAGTCATGGGTTTGTACTCGTGTGGGGTGGATCTTGAGGCTAGTCGATGGATAGATTCTAATGAAGGGTTAACTATGGATCACATAACTCATCATATAGAAGCCATCCCATCTTAGAGTATTCTAGAGGAGGACCCTTCTACTAATATTCTTGTGGATTCTCCTGAGTAAGAGCTTATAATACCATTGGAGCTGAAATACCCCACTTTAAGGTTACTAATGAGAATAACATAGTCTATAATAGGTCATATAATATCATACAATGCTTCATCACCCTGAAATTAGAACCGCACCTAGTGATCTGAATTGGGTCACTCCTTCATTGGTTGTGTAATCTATGCACTTGAGGGGAAGAATCTTGTAGTATCCATGCGCTTGTACATGACTTTTTTATTTAGCATGTGTATAAAGGAATCCAACATTTAGAATTTTCCTAAAATCAGAAGAATTCTAAAAACATCTTGAGGCCCCAAGAATCAAACCAAGAAATGTAACATCTGGAGGAGAAAACATAAGGACCTAATACCTTTCTCAGTTTCCAATTAGGGTTTACCCAATGAATGAGGGCTTATCTAAATGAGTCAAATAATCAAATGATGAAAGAAATTTATTCGATAAAAAATATATAAGATGAATGAGATCGACCAAAGATTAAATCTGATGAGATTTTCATCCAGATAATGTGGAGGAATCCGATCATTGGAGAAAAAAGTAATCCTTGGAGACCACACACCAAAGGTTGGTAGAGCTATAGCACTTTTTTGTTTGAGCAGAACCATAGGGTTATTTTCCAAGGAAACAAGAGAGGCTCTAGTATGTGTATAACCATACCAAATTCCATACTTTACTTATTTAAACATTCCTATATGGATGGAAATATTACATTTTCTTTACTATCTCGCTTTAATCATATTGTTTGGACAATCAAAAACCAATCCCTAAGATCATGTGAGTCATGATCAATGTTATAAACAATAGATGATGATGTTATTTCGCATTCACAAAGGAGTGTTCGAAAAACATTGAGCAATCGGTGGTATGAATTTCTTTAGTGACCATCTAGAGTGTTTTGGATGATATAAGTTTCTTCTAGTGAATATGGATCTATAGAAAATAGGATTTCTTTTCCAATATGCACTTTTTCATGAATGGGATAACTCCAGGGGCACTGAATTCTTCCATAACAAAGGGGAATATAAAGTGAGAATAAAAATAACTCAAACTTGGGACAAAAGGATAATGTAGTAACGATATAGGATAACTATTGACCATGATTTAATCACATCATACATATTTCTTAGTAAAGAATGGGGTGAAAAAAACAATGGTCTACTGATGATAGTGTTCAAAATAGAGATCATACCTTATAATGCCTTTTAATGTACTCGAGGTCATTATCCCAGAATACTATGAGTGTCTTTTACAGAAATTATTCCATTAGGGATTACATTCATATGTAGAGAAGTGTGATGGTCCAAATAAGGGGCTTTTAAGGCATGGAAATTATGTGATATAATTTTTGAATGGATTCCTACATTAATAGAATTATAACACATTGTCTTAGAGAACATTAGTGTGGGTGTACCAATCTGAACAAAATTCAAACTCAAATTTTATAGGAGTGTCATATAAAATGTCGAGAGACAGTTAGAGAATATTAAAATTTTAGTAGGTGACTAGCACCGAATTAATGGTCCAGTTGAGAAAGGGCCAAAGTTTCCTTATAGTTTTACATTATTCAATCATAATGATAAAAATGTAGTTAAATTTCATATAGTAAGGATGATTCATCATTCACTTTAACATCATGTGACTAGTACATGGAGTGTGTGGAGATTATACACTAGGCTTCCAAATATATCTTACTCAAGTCATGTTAAGAGATAAAATTGTTTTCATTGCATGGTGTACAATCATTATTTATCCTAATGAACGAGTGATGTAGTGAATGAACAGTAATGACACCTTCCTAGATATATGGGTTGAGGATGAAGATGATAACATGATGGGAGACACTACACCAAGAAATAGAGTCTAGGGTGGGTCGTATATAGTTTAGTGTCATGTTTCGTAGAAAAATACTCTTAGTTTTAGGTCATAGAGTTTGGACATATTGGAAATATTTTAATGTTATGTTGTATGGGATATGGGTAGGGTGTATCAATGGAATATATATGAAATAAAAGGAATGTTACTCGATGTGAATGAAGGGGATTAAAAGGCCACCTAATGTTGCATATAACATCCCTGAGAAAAAACACACATAGTTTAATGTCATGATATTTGGACATTGGGATTTTCTCATATTTTATTGTCATATATATTATACCATGGTATGACCTAATGTGTTTACTACATTGTGGAGGATAATTAACCAAATGTGAATAGAGATTCAAAAAGGCACATGCACCCTAAAAAATGTAAAGGGACGGTTGAAAATAGTTTAAGTTAGTACTTCTTGGACCACATGATTCTAGTTTATGGTGATAGAGATTAGACAATGGTATGATTGGGGGTTCAAGTATGTCTAAGTGGAACATGATTTAAGACCCAATGTGAATGATACAAGTAGGCCATGCAGCATGTGAATAAATCTTGAAGATAATTTTATATAGTTTAAGGTCATATGATCAGGACCACGATAAACTATTTAAAGTAATGATTCTTAGACAAAGAAAAACTAGTTAAATTTCATCATAAATCGACTATAAAATCATTCACATAAAGGGTACATGGATGGTGTGAAATAGGTATCACATGAAGTGAATTAGGTGCATGAGGATCATGTAACAAACAAGTATCAAGAGGAAAAATATATAGTTTAAGGTATAATTCTTGGAAGAGTATGACTTATTTGTTTAAGCTCATGACTTTTTTACCATAAGGTCGGTTCCTAAAATAGATGTGTGTAGTGTGAAATGAAACACCTAACATGAATGAGGGATATAGAGGGACACATCGCACCACATTTCTTGAAGATAGCTTCATAAATTTTAATTTCATTATTCCTGGACTATAAGCTCTTAGTTTATTGTCGTACAGTTTTGACCATTGAGTGATTTTAAAAAGAATATATATTGCACATATGAGTGAAAAAAACAGACATGAATGAGGGCCAAGGACGCCCAACCCCAAACCAAATATTCTTATAGAGACATGCGTATAGTTTAAATTTGTGATTCTTGGACTTGTCTTCCGAGTTTATGGTCATAGAGATCAGACTCTGAATATTGTGAACTAATAAAATTTCAGTATACATCCCACCAAGACTCTTAATCCCACATGAGTAATGATCAATGTGAGAAAAAATATCTGGTGAGGTGATTTACCAAACTCATGAAAGAGAACGGTAGGGGAATGGAGATATTGGGATGAAAAATTCCTAGTGGGGGTGACCTCCCTACTCAACGTGTGAAAATGCATGGAGTCGTGACAC
Source organism: Viscum album (assembly GCA_963277665.1). Lineage (NCBI taxonomy): Eukaryota > Viridiplantae > Streptophyta > Magnoliopsida > Santalales > Viscaceae > Viscum > Viscum album. Next base: position 331,735,754 of record OY728150.1, on the reverse strand, counting down.
AAAAGTTATTGGAAATCCACCATGATATGGTGAGGAGGAAAATAGGTAAATAAAGACATTTTATATTTGGATAATGGAAAGATAGATGAGTAGTTATTAACTTATGACCATGTTTGAAACATTTGGACCACAAACACGCTTTTCCATAATGGGGTATGCAATTTTAGGATCAATTTTTTATCATTTTTGAATCATAGGATCCACTATTTATTTCTAGATATCCATTAGGTCATTAGCCATTGATTGGAGTTGATCCATTTTATCTCAAGACCATCACTATTAGGGGGTCCATTTCTAATTTAAGGATAATAGAAATCTATACTGAGAATCCATCAATTGTATAAGTGGATTGAAGAAATATCTTTTCGGGATTGAAAACTATAGATTACATGTCACAACACATTTTTGCACACCAATGAGGAGTATCAAAAAGTTTTATTCAACCATGTTCTTAATAATGAGGTTTCTTAGGTGGGATATGGAACTATATGGACCTAGGTTAGAATACCTAGGCTGATCCATGGTAAAGAAACCAAATGTTGGAAATAATATAAGGTCATATTGCATCGACCACTGGGTGAATATTTATTTGTGGTCTTAAATATCATACCATGAAAAGGTAAAGGGGGAAAAGGATTTAATAAATTTATAACTGGTATTAGAGATGATATGTATGGGTGTAACTATATATCATCTAAGTATATGAATTGATCCATACATAGTTCTGGAAGGTGGAACAAACAATTTATTGTCTTTTGGTTAGACCATGGAAAAAAATTTAAATTTATGTTGATTAAACTATTGGTGGATTTTATTTATAATTTTATAGTTAGGGAACCCAAGCGGTAAAACCTGGCATGAATAGAGCTAATGAGGTTCTCATACCACACACACACCTTAAGATAAACTACATAGAGTTTAAATTCATAATGCATGCACCACAACTATGTCAAGGGGGATGAAATGAATTCCCTTCTGGGCCCAAAGATGAGATATATGAGAATTTGTACATATCCCATATGGATGGGAAAAAAGAAACACATAGTTATAGAAACATATTATGGTAAGAGAATAAAAATTCTTTGGGTGATCCTCTCTGGTGAGGGAATTAATACTTCCCATAGTTGTCTTGGGGAATCCCATTTTTTGGACATTTGGAATGATCATCTATTATTCAGAGGCATCCTATTTTATGATTTGGTAATGCAATAGTTTAATGTCATTCATTGAGGAAATTTATGTTCATTCATACCATGCTTTTTAAATGGGTAATCCCATTTTAATTTAGGGTAAATTTATATCTCATTAATAAGAATTATAGTTTTATATGGTGTATGATTTTATTTTAATATCATGCGCAGAGGATATTTTCTCATCGTTTATTTATCATATACAAAATCCTGAACATGTTCAAGGTAGGACTACTGTTTAGTTCCATGATATGAGGATGTTGACTATCTGAAAAAGATATTCATTTTGTAGAAGAGTGAATGACCTGATATAAATGAGGAAATAATACCCAAATCCACACAAAAAAATATTCCTAAGGGGACATGATTATAGATTAAATCTATGATTCCTTATCTCAGGATCCATTTTTAATGTCATAGAGTTTGGACCATTGGCTCTTAGTTTAAGGTCATAGATTCTTGACTTATCACACAGTTAGATGTCATGTGATTAAAGAATATCTCAAATTTTAACATCATGTGACTAGGATGACATTTTTTTGTGTAGTTTAACATCATGAAACTTTTATGTTGTGATACCCTTATGAGAAGTACCACTTTTGAAAATCAGCATTGGTTTGAGGTGTAATATTATCTCTACCCATAGTGACTGAAGATTAAGAACAATTATAATAGACATTATGATTGATATATGTTACTTACCATTTAGACTACAACATTGGATGATTCTTCCAAGGTATCATAATTTTTATGAGATCTAGTATCATATCACCCTAGAGTTAGGAGTGGAGGTTAACCTTATTATTGAATGCTCTCACTATCTAGGCCTCGTGTCTCCCTGGAGTGTGCAAGTCCTAGGGCCTCTTCTCATCAAGGTATTCCTCATTAGCTGGACATACGTATTTTATTCTATTTTTATTATTCTGGTCATCAATGGATTGTTAAAGTGTTTGAAACTAAACCTCAATGGGTAAGACATCCTCTGTACTGTAAACTAGGTAATATAGAGTAACCTATATAGAATTTTAGGTCGTAATTTAAAAACACCATATAGTTTTCGGGATCTTGTTCAGCCATATATTTTTGTTCTTTTCCAACACCTTATATAATTTGTTATAAATATTTTTTCTGAACATCTCAATATATCCATTTTCTAATGAAAGATAGTGGGAAGTATAGTTTTACCAAATAATGTATTTGGTGTACAACCTCATCAGACTAGTAGCTTGAATGTTGGTACCA